>JAUJEF010000190.1:0-245000 GCA_030444885.1 Citrus sp. QX-2021
TCGGAATGGGGCGAGACTTTGGGAGCGGCCTCCGCGTGCCAAAAATAGGCCGCGGGCACAGCCGTACCCAAAAATAACCGCCCGAAGGCCGGAGCGCCAAGTTTGTCCAGCGGAAAAATGGACAAAAAACGGGTGGGCTATAGCCTTGGGGGGAGGGGTTTGCCAAGTTCGTCCGCCGGACTCGGAATGGGGCGAGACTTTGGGAGCGGCCTCCGCGTGCCAAAAATAGGCCGCGGGCACAGCCGCACCCAAAAATAACCGCCCGAAGGCCGGAGCGCCAAGTTTGTCCAGCGGAAAAATGGCCAAAAAATGGGTGGGCTATAGCCTTGGGGGGAGGGGCCGGCCTACTTTGTCCGCCGGACTCGGAATGGGGCGAGACTTTGCGAACGGCCTCCGCAAGCCAAAAATAGGCCGCGGGCATAGCCGCGCCCAAAAATAACCGCCCGAAGGTCGGCGCGCCCAAACCCCCCAGCGGAAAAATTGCCAAAAAACGGGTGGGCTATAGCGTTGGGGGGAGGGGCTGGCCAACTTCGTCCGCCGGACTCGGAATTGGGCGAGACTCTGCGAGCGGCCTCTGCCTGCCAAAAATGGGCCGCAGGGACAGCCGCACCCAAAAATAACCGCCCGAAAGCCGGGGCGCCAAGTTCGTCCAGCGGAAAAATGGCCAAAAAACGGGTGGGCTATAGCCTTGGGGGGAGGGGCTGTCCAACTTCGTCCGCCGGACTCGGAATGGGGCGAGACTTTGCGAGCGGCCACCGCGTGCCAAAAATACGCCGCGGGTACAGCCGTACCCAAAAATAACCGCCCGAAGGCCGGGGCGCCAAGTTCGTCCAGCGGAAAAATGGCCAGAAAACGGGTGGGCTATAGCCTTGGGGGGAGGGGCCGGCCTACTTTGTCCGCCGGACACGGAATGGGGCGATACTTTGCGAGCGGCCTCCGCACGCCAAAAATAGGCCGCAGGCACAGCCGCACCCAAAAATAACCGCCCGAATGCCGGCGCGCCCAAACCCCCCAGCGGAAAAATGGCCAAAAAACGGGTGGGCTATAGCGTTGGGGGGAGGGGCTGGCCAACTTCGTCTGCCGGACTCGGAATGGGGCGAGACTTTGCGAGCGGCCTCTGCGTGCCAAAAATAGAACGCAGGCACAGCCATGCCCAAAAATAATTGCCCGAAGGTCTGCGCGCCGAAACCCCCCAACGGAAAAATGGCCAAAAAACGGGTGGGCTATAGCCTTGGGGGGAGGGGCTGGCCCACTTCGTCCGCCGGACTCGGAATGGGGCGAGACTTTGCGAGCGGCCTCTGCTGGCACAGCCACGCCCAAAAATAACCGCCCGAAGGCCGGGGCGCCAAGTTCGTCCAGCGGAAAAATGGCCAAAAAACGGGTGGGCTATAGCCTTGGGGGGAGGGGCTGGCCAACTTCGTCCGCCGGACTCGGAATGGAGCGAGACTTTGCGAGCGGCCTCCGCGTGCCAAAAATAGGCCGTGGACACAGCCGCGCCCAAAAATAACCACCCGAAGGCCGGGGCGCCAAGTTCGTCCAGCGGAAAAATGGCCAAAAAACGGGTGGGCTATAGCCTTGGGGGGAGGGGCTGGCCAACTTCGTCCGCCGGACTCGGAATGGGGCGAGACTTTGCGAGTGGCCTCCGCGTGCTAAAATTAGGCCATGAGCACAGCCGCGCCCAAAAATAACCGCCCGAAGGCCGGGGCGCCAAGTTCGTCCAGCGGTAAAATGGCCAAAAAATGGGTGGGCTATAGCCTTGGGAGGAGGGGCTGGTCAACTTCGTCCGCCGGACTCGGAATGGGGCGAGACTTTGCGAGCGGCCTCTGCGTGCCAAAAATATGCCACGGAAACAGCCGTGCCCGAAGGCCGGAGCGCCAGGTTCGTCCAACGGAAAAATGGCCAAAAAACGGGTGGGCTATAGCCTTGGGGGGAGGGGCTGGCCAACTTCATCCGCCGGACACGGAATGGGGCGAGACTTTGCGAGCGGCCTCTATGTGCCCAAAATAGGCCGTGGGCACGGCCGCGCCCAAAAATAACCGCCTGAAGGCCGGAGCTCCAAGTTTGTCCAGCGGAAAAATGGCCAAAAAACGGGTGGGCTATAGCCTTGGGGGGAGGGGCTGGCCAAGTTCGTCCGCCGGACTCGGAATGGGGCGATACTTTGCGAGGAGCCTCCGCGTGCGAAAAATACGCCGTGGGCACAGCCGTGCCCAAAAATAACCGCCCGAAGGTCGGCGCTAAAATCCCCCAGCGGAAAAATGGCCAAAAAACGGGTGGGCTATAGCCTTGGGGGGAGGGGCTGGCCAACTTTGTCCGCCGGACTCGGAATGGGGCGAGACTTTGCGAGCGGCCTCCGTAAGCCAAAAATAGGCCGCGGGCATAGCCGCGCCCAAAAATAACCGCCCGAAGGTCGGCGCGCCCAAACCCCCCAGCGGAAAAATTGCCAAAAAACGGGTGGGCTATAGCGTTGGGGGGAGGGGCTGGCCAACTTCGTCCGCCGGACTCGGAATTGGGCGAGACTCTGCGAGCGGCCTCTGCGTGCTAAAAATAGGCCGCGGCACAGCCGCGCCCAAAAATAACCGACCGAAGGCCGGGGCGCCAAGTTCGTCCAGCGGAAAAATGGCCAGAAAACGGATGGGCTATAGCCTTGGGGGGAGGGGCTGGCCAACTTTGTCCGCCGGACTCGGAATGGGGCGAGACTTTGCGAGCGGCCTCCGCATGCCAAAAATAGGCCGCGGGCACAGCCGCGCCCAAAAATAACCGCCCGAAGGTCGGCGCGCCCAAACCCCCCAGCGGAAAAATGGCCAAAAAACGGGTGGGCTATAGCGTTGGAGGGAGGGGCTGGCGAACTTCGTCCGCCGGACTCGGAATGGGGCGAGACTTTACGAGGGGCCTCCGAGTGCCAAAAATAGGCTGCGGACACAACTGCGACAAAAATAACCGCCTGAAAGCCGGGGCGCCAAGTTCGTCCAGTGGAAAAATGGCCAAAAAACGGCTGGGCTATGGCCTTGGGGGGAGGGGCTGGCCAACTTCGTCCATCGGACTCGGAATGGGGCGAGACTTTGCGAACGGCCTCTGCGTGCCAAAAACAGGCCGCGGGCACAGCCGTACCCAAAAATAACCGCCCGAAGGCCGGAGCGCCAAGTTTGTCCAGCGGAAAATTGGCCAAAAAACGGGTGGGCTATAGCCTTGGGGGGAGGGCCTTGCCAAGTTCGTCCGCCGGACTCGGAATGGGGCGAGACATTGCGAGCAGCCTCCGCGTGCCAAAAATACGCCGCGGGTACAGCCGCGCCCAAAACTAACCGCCCGAAGGCCGGGGCGCCAAGTTCGTCCAGCGGAAAATTGGCCAGAAAACGGGTGGGCTATAGCCTTGGGGGGAGGGGCCGGCCTACTTTGTCCGCCGGACACGGAATGGGGCGATACTTTGCGAGCGGCCTCCGCGTGCCAAAAATAGGGCGCGCGCACAGCCGCGCCCAAAAATAACAGTCCGAAGGCCGGGGCGCCAAGTTCGTCCGGCGGAAAAATGGCCAAAAAACGGGTGGGCTATAGCCTTGGGGGGAGGGGCAGGCCGACTTCGTCCGCCGGACTCGGAATGGGGCGAGACTTTGCGAGCATCCTCCACATGGCAAAAATAGGCCGCAGGCACAGCCGCGCCCAAAACTAACCGCCCGAAGGTCGGCGCGCCAAAACCCCCCAGCGGAAAAATGGCCAAAAAGCGGGTGGGCTATAGCCTTGGGGGGAGGGGCCGGCCCACTTCGTCCGCCGGACTCGGAATGGGGTGAGACTTTGCGAGCGGCCTCCGCACACCAAAAATAGGACGCGGGCACAGTCGCGCCCAAAAATTACCCCCGAAAGTCGTTGCACCCAAACCCCCCAGCGGAAAAATGGCCAAAAAACGGGTGGGCTATAGCCTTGGGGGGAGGGGCTGGCCCACTTCGTCCGCCGGACTCGGAATGGGGCGAGACTTTGAGAGCGGCCTCCGCGTGCCATAAATAGGCCACGGGCACAGCCGCGCCCAAAAATAACCGCCCGAAGGATGGCGCGCCCAAACCCCCCAGCGCAAAAATGGCCAAAAAACGGATGGGCTATAGCCTTGGGGGGAGGGGCTGGCCAACTTCGTCCGCCGGACTCGGAATGGGACGAGACTTTTCGAGCGGCCTCCGCGTACCAAAAATGGGTCGCGGGCACAGCCGCGTCCAAAAATAACCGCCCGAAGGCTGGGGCGCCAAGTTCGTCCAGCGGGAAAATGGCCAAAAAACGGGTGCGCTATAGCCTTGGGGGGAGGGGCTGGCCAACTTCGTCCGCCGGACTCGAAATGTGGCGAGACTTTGCGAGCGGTCTCCGCGTGCCAAAAATATGCCACGGACACAGCCGCGCCCAAAAATAATCGCCTGAAGGTCGGCGCGCCCACACCCCCCAGTGGAAAAATAGCCAAAAAACGGGTGGGCTATAGCCTTGTGGGGAGGGGCGGGCCAACTTCGTCCGCCGGACTCGGAATGGGGCGAGACTTTACGAACGACCTCCGCGTGCCAAAAATAGGCTGCGGACACAGCCGCGCCCAATAATAATCGCCCGAAGGCCGGGGCGCCAAGTTCGTCCAGCGGAAAAATGGCCAAAAAACGGGTGGGCTATAGCCTTGGGGGGAGGGGCTGGCCAACTTCGTCCGCCGGACTCGGAATGGGGCGAGACTTTGCGAGTGGCCTCCGCATGCTAAAAATATGCCATGGGCACAGCCGCGCCCAAAAATAATAGCCTGAAGATTGGCGCGCCCAAACCCCCCAGTGGAAAAGTGGCCAAAAAACGGGTGGGCTATAGCCTTGTGGGGAGGGGCGGGCCAACTTCGTCCGCCGGACTCGGAATGGGGCGAGACTTTGCGAGCGGCCTCCGCGTGCCAAAAATAGGCCGCGGGCACAGTCGTACCCAAAAATAACCGCCCAAAGGCCGGTGCGCCAAGTTTGTCCAGCGGAAAAATGGCCAAAAAACGGGTGGGCTATAGCCTTGGGGGGAGGGGCTGGACCACTTCGTCCGCCAGACTCGGAATGGGGTGAGACTTTGCGACCGGCCTCCGCGTACCAAAAATGGGTCGCGGGCACAGCCGCACCCAAAAATAACCGCCCGAAGGCCGGGGCGCCAAGTTCGTCCAGCGGGAAAATGGCCAAAAAACGGGTGGGCTATAACCTTGGGGGGAGGGGCTGGCCAACTTCGTCCGCCGGACTCGGAATGGGACGAGACTTTTCTAGCGGCCTCCACGTGCCAAAAATAGGCCGCGGGCGCAGCCGCGACCAAAAATAACCGCCCAAAGGCCGGTGCGCCAAATTTGTCCAGCGGAAAAATGGCCAAAAAACGGGTGGGCTATAGCCTTGGGGGAGGGGCTGGCCCACTTCGTCCACCGGACACGGAATGGGGGGAGACTTTGCGAGTGGCCTCAGCGTGCGAAAAATAGGCCACGGGCACAGCCGCCCCCAAAAATAAACGTCCGAAGGCCGGGGCGCCAAGTTCGTCCAGCGGAAAAATGGCCAGAAAACGGGTGGGCTATAGCCTTGGGGGGAGGGGCTGGCCAACTTCGTCCGCCGGACTCGGAATCGGGCGAGACTTTGCGAGCGGCCTCCGCATGCCAAAAATAGGCCACGGGCACAGCCGTACCCAAAAATAATCGCCTGAAGGTCGGCGCGCCCAAACCCCCCAGTGGAAAAATGGCCAAAAAACGGGTGGCCTATAGCCTTGTGGGGAGGGGCGGGCCAACTTCGTCCGCCGGACTCAGAATGGGGCGAGACTTTGCGAGCGACCTCCGCGTGCCAAAAATAGGCTGCGGACACAGCCGCGCCCAATAATAACCGCCCGAAGGCCGGGGCGCCAAGTTCGTCCAGCGGGAAAATGGCCAAAAAACGGGTGCGCTATAGCCTTGGGGGGAGGGGCTGGCCAACTTCGTCCGCCGGACTCGAAATGTGGCGAGACTTTGCGAGCGGTCTCCGCGTGCCAAAAATATGCCACGGGCACAGCCGCGCCCAAAAATAATCGCCTGAAGATTGGCGCGCCCAAACCCCCCAGTGGAAAAGTGGCCAAAAAACGGGTGGGGTATAGCCTTGTGGGGAGGGGCGGGCCAACTTCGTCCGCCGGACTCGGAATGGGGCGAGAATTTGCGAGCGGCCTCCGCGTGCTAAAAATATGCCACGGGCACAGCCGCGCCCAAAAATAATAGCCTGAAGATTGGCGCGCACAAACCCCCCAGTGGAAAAGTGGCCAAAAAACGGGTGGGGTATAGCCTTGTGGGGAGGGGCGGGCCAACTTCGTCCGCCGGACTCGGAATGGGGCGAGACTTTGCGAGTGGCCTCCGCGTGCCAAAAATAGGCCGCGGGCACAGTCGCACCCAAAAATAACCGCCCAAAGGCCGGTGCGCCAAGTTTGTCCAGCGGAAAAATGGCCAAAAAACGGGTGGGCTATAGCCTTGGGGGGAGGGGCTGGCCCACTTCGTCCGCCAGACTCGGAATGGGGTGAGACTTTGCGAGCGGCCTCCGCGTACCAAAAATGGGTCGCGGGCACCGCCGCGCCCAAAAATAACCGCCCGAAGGCCGGGGCGCCAAGTTCGTCCAGCGGGAAAATGGCCAAAAAACGGGTGGGCTATAACCTTGGGGGGAGGGGCTGGCCACCTTCGTCCGCCGGACTCGAAATGGGACGAGACTTTTCGAGCGGTCCCCGCGTGCCAAAAATAGGCTGCGGGCACAGCCGCGCCCAAAAATAACCGCCCAAAGGCCGGTGCGCCAAATTTGTCCGGCGGAAAAATGGCCAAAAAACGGGTGGGCTATAGCCTTGGGGGAGGGGCTGGCCCACTTCGTCCACCGGACACGGAATGGGGGGAGACTTTGCGAGTGGCCTCAGCGTGCCAAAAATAGGCCGCGGGCACAGCCGCGCCCAAAAATAAACGTCCGAAGGCCGGGGCGCCAAGTTCGTCCAGCGGAAAAATGGCCAGAAAACGGGTGGGCTATAGCCTTGGGGGGAGGGGCTGGCCAACTTCGTCCGCCGGACTCGGAATCGGGCGAGCCTTTGCGAGCGGCCACCGCATGCCAAAAATAGGCCACGGGCACAGCCGTACCCAAAAATAATCGCCTGAAAGTCGGCGCGCCCAAACCCCCCAGTGGAAAAATGGCCAAAAAACGGGTGGCCTATAGCCTTGTGGGGAGGGGCGGGCCAACTTCGTCCGCCGGACTCGGAATGGGACGAGACTTTGCGAGCGACCTCCGCGTGCCAAAAATAGGCTGCGGACACAGCCGCGCCCAAAAATAACCGCCCGAAGGCCGGGGCGCCAAGTTCGTCCAGCGGGAAAATGGCCAGAAAACGGGTGGGCTATAGCCTTGGGGGGAGGGGCTGGCCAACTTCGTCCGCCGGACTCGGAATCGGGCGAGCCTTTGCGAGCGGCCTCCGCATGCCAAAAATAGGCCACGGGCACAGCCGCACCCAAAAATAATCGCCTGAAAGTCGGCGCGCCCAAACCCCCCAGTGGAAAAATGGCCAAAAAACGGGTGGCCTATAGCCTTGTGGGGAGGGGCGGGCCAACCTCGTCCGCCGGACTCGGAATGGGACGACACTTTGCGAGCGACCTCCGCGTGCCAAAAATAGGCTACGGACACAGCCATGTCCAAAAATAACCGCCCAAAGGCCGGTGCGCCAAGTTCGTCCAGCGGAAAAATGGCCAAAAAAAGGGTGGGCTATAGCCTTGGGGGGAGGGGCTGGCAACCTTCGTCCGCCGGCCTCGGAATGGGACGAGACTTTGCGAGCGGCCTCCGCGTGCCAAAAATAGGCCGCGGGCACAGCCGCGCCCGAAAATAACCCCCCGAACGTAGGCGCGCCCAAACCCCCCAGCGGAAAAATGGCCAAAAAACGGGTGGGCTATAACCTTGGGGGGAGGGGCAGGCCAACTTCGTCCGCCGGACTCGGAATGGGGCGAGACTTTGCGAGCGACCTCCGCGTGCCAAAAATAGGCTGCGGACACAGCCGCGCCCAATAATAACCGCCCGAAGGCCGGGGCGCCAAGTTCGTCCAGCGGAAAAATGGCCAAAAAACGGGTGGGCTATAGCCTTGGGGGGAGGGGCTGGCCAACTTCGTCCGCCGGACTCGGAATGGGGTGAGACTTTGCGAGCGGCCTCCGCATGCCAAAAATATGCCACGGGCACAGCCGCGCCCAAAAATAATCGCCTGAAGATCGGCGCGCCCAAACCCCCCAGTGGAAAAATGGCCAAAAAACGGGTGGGCTATAGCCTTGTGGGGAGGGGCGGGCAAACTTCGTCCGCCGGACTCGGAATGGGGCGAGACTTTGCGAGCGGCCTCCGCTTGCCAAAAATAGGCCGCGGGCACAGCCGCGCCCAAAAATAACCGCCCAAAGGCCGGGGCGCCAAGTTCGTCCAGCAGAAAAATGTCCAAAAAACGGGTGGGCTATAGCCTTGGGGGGAGGGGCTGGCCCACTTCGTCCGCCAGACTCGGAATGGGGTGAGACTTTGCGAGCGGCCTCCGCGTAAAAAAAATGGGTCGCGGGCGTAGCCGCGCCCAAAAATAAGCGCCGGAAGGCCGGGGCGCCAAGTTCGTCCAGCGGAAAAATGGCCAAAAAACGGGTGGACTATAGCCTTGGGGGGAGGGGCTGGCCAACTTCGTCCGCCGGACTCGAAATGGGGCGAGACTTTGTGAGCGGTCTCCGCGTGCAAAAAATATGCCACGGGCACAGCCGTGCCCAAAAATAATCGCCTGAAGGTCGGCGCGCCCAAACCCCCCAGTGGAAAAATGACCAAAAAACGGGTGGGCTATAGACTTGTGGGGAGGGGCAGGCCAACTTCGTCCGCCGGACTCGGAATGGGGCGAGACTTTGCGAACGGCCTCCGCGTGCCAAAAATAGGCTACGGGCACAGCCGCGCCCAAAAATAACCGACCAAAGGCCGGTGCACCAAGTTCGTCCAGCGGAAAAATGGCCAAAAAACGGGTGGGCTATAGCCTTGGGGGGAGGGGCTGGCAACCTTCGTCCGCCGGCCTCGGAATGGGACGAGACTTTGCGAGCGGCCTCCGCGTGCCAAAAATAGGCCGCGGGCACAGCCGCTACCGAAAATAACCCCCCGAACGTAGGCGCGCCCAAACCCCCCAGCGGAAAAATTGCCAAAAAACGGGTGGGCTATAGCCTTGGGGGGAGGGGCTGGCCAACTTCGTCCGCCGGACTCGGAATGGGGCAAGACTTTGCGAGCGGCCTCCGCGTGCTAAAAATAGGCCGTGGGCACCGCCGGACCCAAAAATAACTGCACGAAGGCCAGGGCGCCAATTTCGTCCAGCGGAAAAATGGCCAAAAAACGGGTGGGCTATAGCCTTGGGGGGAGGGGCTGGCCAACTTCGTCTGCCGGACTCGGAATGGGGCGAGACTTTGCGAGCGGCCTCCGTGTGCCAAAAATAGGCCGCGGGGACAGCCGCGCCAAAAAATAACACTCCGAAGGTCGGCGCGCCCAAACCCCCCAGCGGAAAAATGGCCAAAAAACGGGTGGGCTATAGCCTTGGGGGGTGGGGCTGGCCAACTTTGTCCGCCGGACCCGGAATGGTGCGAGACTTTGCGAGGGTCCTCCGTGTGCCAAAAATAGGCCGCGGGCACATCCGCTCCCAAAAATAACCGCCCGAAAGCCGGGGCGCCAAGTTCGTCCAGCGAAAAAAGGCCACAAAAACGGGTGGGCTCTGGCCTTGGGAGGTGGAGCTGGCCAACTTCGTCCGCCGGACTCGGAATGGCGCGAGACTTTACGAGGGCCCTCAATGTGCCAAAAATAGGCCGCGGGCACAGCCGCGCCCAAAAATAACCGACCGAAGGCCGGGGCGCCAAGTTCGCCCAGCGGAAAAAGGCCACAAAAACGGGTGGGCTATAGCCTTGGGGGGTGGGGCTGGCCAACTTCGTCCGCCGGACTCGGAATGGTGCGAGACTTTGCGAGGGCCGTCCGTGTGCCAAAAATAGGCCGCGGGCACAGCCGCGCCCAAAAATAACCGACCGAAGGCCGGGGCGCCACTTTCGTCCAGCGGAAAAAGGCCACAAAAACGGGTGGGCTATAGCCTTTGGAGGTGGGGCTGGCCGACTTCGTCCGCCGGACTCGGAATGGCACGAGACTTTGCGAGGGGCCTCCGTGGGAAAAAAATAGGCCGCGGGCACAGCCGCGTCCAAAAATAACCGTTCGAAGGCCGGGGCGCCAAGTTCGTCCAGCGGAAAAAGGCCACAAAAATGGGTGGGCTATAGCCTTGGGGGTTGGGGCTGGCCAACTTCGTCCGCCGGACTCAGTATGGCGCGAGACATTACGAGGGGCCTTCGTGTGCCAAAAATAGGCCGCGGGCACAGCCGCGCGAAAAATAACCGCCCGAAGGCCGGGGCGCCACTTTCGTCCAGCGCAAAAAACGCCACAAAAACGGATGGGCTACAGCGTTGGGAGGTGGGGCTGGCCCACTTCGTCCGGCGGACTCGGAATGGCGCGATACTTTGCGAGGGCCCTCTGTGTGCTGAAAATAGGCCGCGGGCACAGCCGTACCCAAAAATAACCGCCCGAAGGCCGGGGCGCCAAGTTCGTCCAGCGGAAAAAGGCCACAAAAACGGGTGGGCTATAGCCTTGGGGGGTGGGGCTGGCCAACTTCGTCCGCCGGACTCGGAATGGCACGAGACTTTGCGAGGGGCCTCCTTGTGCCAAAAATAGGCCGCGGGCACAGCCGCGCCCAAAAATAACCGACCGAAGGCCGGGGCGCCACTTTCGACCAGCGGAAAAAGGCCACAAAAACGGGTGGGGTATAGCCTTGGGGGTTGGGGCTGGCCAACTTCGTCCGCCGGACTCGGTATGGTGCGAGACTTTGCGAGGGGCCTCCGTGTACAAAAAATAGGCCGCGGGCACAGCCGCACGAAAAATAACCGCCCGAAGGCCGGGGCGCCAAGTTTGTCCAGCGGAAAAACGCCACAAAAACGGATGGGCTATAGCGTTGGGAGGTGGGGCTGGCCCACTTCATCCGCCGGACTAGGAATGGCGCCCGACTTTGCGAGGGGCCTCCGTGGGAAAAAATATGCCGCGAGCACAGCGGCGTCCAAAAATCACCGCCCGAAGGCCGGGGCGCCAAGTTCGTCCAGCGGAAAAAGGCCACAAAAACGGGTGGTCTATGGCCTTGGGAGGTGGGGCTGGCCAACTTCGTCTGCCGGACTCGGAATGGCGCGAGACTTTGTGAGCGGCCTCTGCTTGCCAAAAATAGACCGCGGGCAGAGACACGCCCAAAAATAACCCCCCGAAGGTCGGCGCTGCCAAACCGCCCAGCGGAAAAATGGCCAAAAAACGGGTGGGACATAGCCTTGGGGGGTCGGGCTGGCCGACTTCGTCCGCCGGACTCGGAATGGGGCGAGACTTTGCGAGCGGCCTCCGCTTGCCAAAAATAGGCCACGGGCACAGTAGCGCCCAAAAATAACCCCCTGAAGGTCGGCGCTCCCAAACGCCGCAGCGGAAAACTGGCCAAAAAACGGGTGGGCTATAGCCTTGGGGGGTGGGGCTGGCCAACTTTGTCCGCCGGACTCGGAATGGGGCGAGACTTTATGAACGGCCTCCGCGTGCCAAAAATAGGCCGCGGGCACAGCCGCGCCCAAAAATAACCCCCCGAAGGTCGGCGCGCCCAAACCCGCCAACGGAAAAATGGCCAAAAAAGGGCTGGGCTATAGCCTTGGGGGGTGGGGCTGACCCACTTCGTCCGCCGGACTCGGAATGGGACGAGACTTCTCATGCGGCCTCCGTGGGCCAAAAATAGGCCGCGGGCACAGCCTTGCCCAAAAATAACCCCCCGAAGGTCGGCGCGCCCAAACCCCCCAGCGGAAAAATGGCCAAAAAACGGGTGGGCTATAGCCTTGGGGGGTGGGGCTGGTCCACTTCGTCCGCCGGACTCGGAATGGGGCGAGACTTTGCGATGGCCTCTGCGTGCGAAAAATAATCCGCGGTCACAGCCGCGCCCAAAAATAACCCCCCGAACGTCAGCGCACCCAAACCCCCCAGCGGAAAAATGGCCAAAAAACGGGTGGGCTATAGCCTTGGGGGGTGGGGCTGGCGAACTTCGTCCGCCGGACTCGGAATGGGGCGAGACTTTGCGAGCGGCCTCCGCATGCTAAAAATAGGCCACGGGCACAGCCGTGCCCAAAAATTACTTCCTGAAGGCCGGGGCGCCAAGTTCGTCCAGCGGAAAAATGGCCAAAAAATGGGTGGGCTATAGCCTTGGGGGCAGGGGCTGGCCAACTTCGTCCGCCGGACTCGGAATGGCACGAGACTTTGCGAGCATCCTCCGCGTGCCAAAAATAGGCCGCGGGAACAGCCGCACCCAAAAATAACCCCCCGAAGGTCGGCGCGCCCAAACGCCCGAGCGGAAAAATGGCCAAAAAATGGGTGGGCTATAGCCTTGGGGGGAGGGGCTGGCAAACTTCGTCCGCCGGACTCGGAATGGGGCGAGACTTTGCGAGCGGCCTCTGCATGCCAAAAATAGGCCGCGGGCACAGCCGCGCCTAAAAATAACCTCCCGAAGGTCAGCGCGCCCAAACCCCCCTGCGGAAAAATGGCCAAAAAACGGGTGGGCTATAGCCTTGGGGGGAGGGGCTGGCCCACTTCGTCCGCCAGACTCGGAATGGGGTGAGAATTTGCGAGCGGCCTCCGCGTGCCAAAAATAGGCCGCGGGCACAGCCGCGTCCAAAAATAACCACCCGAAGGTCGGCGCGGCCAGACCCCCCAGCGGAAAAATGGCCAAAAAAACGGGTGGGCTATAGCCTTGGGGGGAGGGGCTGGCCAACTTCGTCCGTCGGACTCGGAATGGGGCGAGACTTTGCGAGCAGCCTCCGCGTGCTAAAAATAGGCTGCGGGCACAGCCGTGCCCAAAAATAACTGCCTGAAGGCCGGGGCGCCAAGTTCGTCCAGCGGAAAAATGGCCAAAAAACGGGTGGGCTATAGCCTTGGGGGGAGGGGCTGGCCTACTTCGTCCGCCGGACTCGGAATGGGGCGAGACTTTGCGAGCGTCCTCCGCGTGCCAAAAATAGGCCGCGGGAACAGCCGCGCCCAAAAATAACCCGCCGAAGGTCGGCGCGCCCAAACGCCCCAGCGGAAAAATGGCCAAAAAATGGGTGGGCTATAGCCTTGGGGGGAGGGGCTGGCAAACATTGTCCGCCGGACTCGGAATCGCGCGAGACTTTGCGAGGGGCCTCCGTGTGCCAAAAATAGGCCGCGGGCACAGCCGCGTCCAGAAATAACCACCCAAAGACAGGGGCGCCAAGTTCGTCCCGCGGAAAAAGGCCACAAAAACGGGTGGGCTATAGCCTTGTTGGGTGGTGCTGGCCAACTTCGTCCGCCGGACTCGGAATGGCGCGAGACTTTGCGAGGGGCCTCCGTGTGCCAAAAATAGGCCGCGAACCCAGCCGCGCCCAATAATAACCTCCCGAAGGCCGGGGTACCAAGTTCGTCCAGCGGAAAAAGGGCACAAAAACGGGTGGCCTATAGCCTTGGGGGGTGGGGCTGGCCAAGTTCGTCCGCCGGACTCGGAATGGGATGAGACTTTGCAAGCGGCCGCCATGTGCCAAAAATAGGCCACGGACAATGCCGCACCCAAAAATAACTGCCGAAGGCCGGGGCACAAAGCTCGTCCAGCGGAAAAAGGGCTCAAAAACGGGTGGGCTATAGCCTTGGGGGGTGGGGCTAGCCAAGTTCGTCCGCCGGACTCGGAATGGGACGAGACTTTGCGAGCGGCCTCCGTTTGCCAAAAATAGGCTGCGGGCACAGGCACACCAAAAAAAAACCGCCCGAAGGCCGGGTTGGCAAGTTCGTCCAGCAGAAAATTGCCACAAAAACGGGTGGGCTATAGCCTTGGGGGGTGGGGCTGGCCAAGTTCGTCTGCCGGACTCGGAATGGGACGAGACTTTGCGAGCAGCCTCCATGTGGCAAAAATAGGACGTGGGCACAGCCGTACCCAAAAATAACTGCCCGAAAGCAGGGGCGCCAAGTTCGTTCGGCGGAAAAAGTCTACAAAAACGGGTGGGCTATAGTCCTGGGGTGGGGTTGGCCAAGTTCGTCCGCCAGACTCGGAATGAGACGAGACTTTGCGAGCGGCCTCCGTGTGCCAAAAATAGGCTGCGGGCACAGCCGCTCCCAACAATAACTGCCCGAAGACCGTGGCGCCAAGTTCGTCCCGCGCAAAAAGGACACAAAAACGGGTGGGCTATAGCCTTGGGGGGTGGGGCTGGCAAAGTTCGTCCGCCGGACTTAGAATGGGATGAGACTTTGCGAGCGGCTTCTGTGTGCCAAAAATAGGCCGCGGGGACAGCCGTACCCTAAAATAACCACCCGAAGGCCGGGGCGCCAAGTTCGTCCAGCGGAAAAAGCCCACAAAAACGGGTGGGGTATAGCCTTGGGGGGGGGGGCTGGCCAAGTTTGTCCGCCGGACTCGAAATGGGACGAGACTTTGCGAGCGGCCTCCGTGTGCCAAAAATAAGCCACGGGCACAGCCGTAATACAAAATGACAGCCTGAAGTTCGGGGCGCCAAGTTCGATCAGCGGAAAAAGGCCACAAAAACGGCTAGGCTATAGCCTTGGCGGGTGGGGCTGGCCAAGTTCGTCCGCCGGACTCGGAATGGGACGAGACTTTGCGAGCGGTCTCCGTGTGACAAAAATAGGCTGCGGGCACAGCCGCGCCCAAAAATAACCACCCGAAGGACGGGTCACCAAGTTCGTCCAGCGGAAAAAGGCACAAAAACGGGTGGGCTATAACCCTGGGGGGTGGGACTGGCCATGTTCGTCAGCCGGACTCGGAATAGGGCGAGACTTTGCGAGCGGCCTCTGTGAGCCAAAAATATGCCGCAGGCACAGCCGAACTGAGAAATAACAGCCTGAAGGCCGGGGCGCCAAGTTCGTCCAGCGGAAAAGGGCCACAAAAACGGGTGGGCTATAGCCTTGGGGTGTGGGGCTGGCCAAGTTCGTCCGCCGGACTCCGAATGGGGCGAGACTTTGCGAGCGGACTCCGTGTACCAAAAATAGGCTGCGGGCATGGCCACGCCGAAAAATAACCGCCCGAAGGCCGGGGCGCCAAGTTCGTCCTGCGGAAAAAGGCCATAAAAACGGGTGGGCTATAGCCTTGGGTGGTTGCGCTGGCCAAGTTCGTCCGCCTGACTCGGAATGGGATGAGACTTTGCGAGCGGCCTCCGTGAGCCAAAAATAGGCCGCGGGCATAGCCGCACTGAAAAAATAACCGGTCGAAGGCCGGGGCGCCAAGTTCGTCCAGCGGAAAAAGGCCACAAAAACGGGTGGGCTATAGCCTTGGGGGCTGGGGCCGGCCAAGTTCGTCCGCCGGACTCGGAATGGGATGAGACTTTACGAGCGGCCTCCGTGTGTCAAAAATAGGCAGCGGGCACAGCCACGATGAAAATTAACCACCCGAAGGCGCGGGCGCCAAGTTCGTCCAGCGGAAAAAGGCCACAAAAACGGGTGGCCTATAGCCTTGGGGGGTGGGGCTGGCCATGTTCGTCCGCCGGACTTGCAATGGGACGAGACTTGGCGAGCGGCCTCCATTCATCAAAAATAGGCCTCAGGTACAGCCGCACCAAAAAATAACTGCCCGAAGGCCGGGACGCCCAGTTCGTCCAGCAAAAAAAGGCCACAAAAACGGGTGGGCTATAGCCTTGGGGGTTTGGGCTGGCCAAGTTCGTCCTCCGGACTCGGAATGGGACGAGACTTTGCGAGCGGCCTCTGCGAGCCAAAAATATGCCGCGGGTACAGCCGCACCAAAAAATAACAGCCCGAAGGCCGGGGCGCCAAGTTCGTCCAGCGGAAAAAGGCCACAAAAACGGGTTGGCTATAGCCTTGGGGTGTGGGGCAGGCCAAGTTCGTCCGCCGGACTCGGAATGGGGAGAGACTTTGCGAGCGGCCACCGTGTTCCAAAAATAGGCCGCGGGCACAGCCGCGACCAAAATTAGCCGCCCGAAGGCCCGGGCGCCAAGTTCGTCCAATGGAAAAAGGCCACAAAAACGGGTGGGCTATAGCCTTGGGGGGTGGGGCTGGCCAAGTTCGTCCGCCGGACTCGAAATCGGATGAGACTTTGCGAGTGGCCTCCATGTGCCAAAAATAGGCCATGGATGCAGCCGCGCCCAAAAATAACCGCCCGAAGGCAGGGGCGCCAAGTTCGTCCTGCGGAAAAAGCCCACAAAAATGGGTGGGCTATAGCCTTGGGGGGGGGGGGGGCTGGCCAAGCTCATCCGCCGGACTCGGAATAGGATGAGACTTTGCGATCGGCATCCGTGTGCCCAAAATAGGCCGCGGGCACAGCCGCGCCCAATAATAACCTCCCGAAGGCCGGGGTACCAAGTTCGTCCAGCGGAAAAAGTGCACAAAAACGGGTGGGCGATAGCCTTGGGGGGTGGGGCTGGCCAACTTCGTCCGCCGGACTCGGAATGGGGCGAGACTTTGCGAGCGGCCTCCGCGTGCCAAAAATAGGCCGCGGCCACAGCCGCGCCCAAAAATAACCGCCCAAAGGCCGGGGCGCCAAGTTCGTCCAGCGGAAAAATGGCCAAAAAACGGGTGGGCTATAGCCTTGGGGGGAGGGGCTGGCCCACTTCGTCTGCCGGACTCGGAATGGGGCGAGACTTTGCGAGCGGCCTCCGCGTGCCAAAAATAGGCCGCGGGCACAGCCGCGCCCAAAATTAACCGCCCGAAGGCCAGGGCGCCAAGTTCATCCAGCGGAAAAAGGCCACAAAAACGGGTGGGCTATAGCCTTGGGGTGTGGGGCTGGCCAAGCTCATCCGCCGGACTCGAAATGGCGCGAGACTTTGCGAGGGCCCTCCGTGTGCCAAAAATAGGCCGCAGGCACAGCTCCACCCAAAAATAACCGCCCGAATGTCGGGGCACCAAGTTCGTCCAGCGGAAAAATGGCCAAAAAACGGGTGGGCTATAGCCTTGGTGGGAGGGGCTGGCCAACTTCGTCCGCCGGACTCGGAATGGGGCGAGACTTTGCGATCAGCCTCCGCGTGCCAAAAATAGGCCGCGGGTACACCCGCGCCCAAAAATAACCGCCCGAAAGCCGGGGCGCCAAGTTCGTCCAGCGGAAAAATGGCCAAAAAATGGGTGGGCTATAGCCTTGGGGGGAGGGGCTGGCCAACTTCGTCCGCCGGACTCGGAATGGGGCGAGACTTTGCAAGCGGCCTCCGCGTGCAAAAAATAGGCCACGGACACAGCCGCGTCCAAAAATAACCCCCCGAAGGTCGCCACGCCCAAACCCCCCAGCGGAAAAATGGCCAAAAAACGGGTGGGCTATAGCCTTGGGGGGAGGGGCTGGCCAACTTCGTCCGCCGGACTCGGAATGGGGCGAGACTTTGCGAGCGGCCTCCGCGTACCAAAAATAGGCCGCGTGCACAGCCACGCCCAAAAATAACCCCCCGAAGGTCGGTGCGCCCAAACCCCCCAGCGGAAAAATGGCCAAAAAACGGGTGGGCTATAGCATTGGGGGGTGGGGCTGGTCCACTTCGTCCGCCGGACTCGGAATGGGGCGAGACATTGCGAGCGGCCTCCGCGTACCAAAAATAGGCTGTGGGAACAGCCGCGCCGCGCCCAAAAATAACCCCCCGAAGGTCGGCGCGCCAAAACCCCCCAGCGGAAAAATGGCCAAAAAACGGGTGGGCTATAGCATTGGGGGGTGGGGCTGGTCCACTTCGTCCGCCGGACTCGGAATGGGGCGAGACATTGCGAGCGGCCTCCGCGTACCAAAAATAGGCCGCGGGCACAGCCACGCCCAAAAATAACCCCCCAAAGGTCGGCGCGCCCAAACCCCCTAGCGGAAAAATTGCCAAAAAACGGGTGGGCTATAGCCTTGGGGGGAGGGGCTGGCCAACTTCGTCCGCCGGACTCGGAATGCGGCGAGACTTTGCGAGCGGCCTCCACATGCCAAAAATAAGCCGTGGGCACAGCCGCACCCAAAAATAACCCCCCAAAGGTCGGTGCGCCCAAACCCCCCAGCGGAAAAATGGCCAAAAAACGGGTGGGCTATAGCCTTGGGGGGAGGGGCTGGCCAACTTCGTCCGCCGGACTCGGAATGGGGCGAGACTTTGCGAGTGGCCTCCGCGTACCAAAAATAGGGCGCGTGCACAGCCACGCCCAAAAATAACCCCCCAAAGGTCGGCGCGCCCAAACCCCCCTGCGGAAAAATGGCCAAAAAACGGGTGGGCTATAGCATTGGGGGGTGGGGCTGGTCCATTTCGTCCGCCGGACTCGGAATGGTGCGAGACTTTGCGAGCGGCCTCCGCGTACCAAAAATAGGCCGCGGGCACAGCCACGCCCAAAAATAACCCCCCGAAGGTCGGCGCGCCCAAACCCCCCTGCGGAAAAATGGCCAAAAAACGGGTGGGCTATAGCATTGGGGGGTGGGGCTGGTCCACTTCGTCCGCCGAACTCGGAATGGGACGAGACTTTGCGAGCGGCCTCCGTGTGCCTAAAATAAGCCGCGGGCAAAGCCGCAGCAAAAAATAACCCCCCGAAGGCCGGGGCACCAACTTCGTCCAGCTGAAAAATGGCCAAAAAACGGGTGGGCTATAGCCTTGAGGGGAGGGGCTGGCCCACTTCGTCCGCCGGACTCGGAATGGGGTGAGACTTTGCGAACGGGCTCTGCATGTAAAAAATAGGCCGCGGACACAGCCGCGCCCAAAAATAACCCCCCGAAGGTCGCCACGCCCAAACCCCCCAGCGGAAAAATGGCCAAAAAACGGGTGGGCTATAGCCTTGGGGGGAGGGGCTGGCCAACTTCGTCCGCCGGACTCGGAATGGGGTGAGACTTTGCGAGCGGCCTCCGCGTACCAAAAATAGGGCGCGTGCACAGCCACGCCCAAAAATAACCCCCCAAAGGTCGGCGCGCCCAAACCCCCCTGCGGAAAAATGGCCAAAAAACGGGTGGGCTATAGCATTGGGGGGTGGGGCTGGTCCATTTCGTCCGCCGGACTCGGAATGGTGCGAGACTTTGCGAGCGGCCTCCGCGTACCAAAAATAGGCCGCGGGCACAGCCACGCCCAAAAATAACCCCCCGGAGGTCGGCGCGCCCAAACCCCCCAGCGGAAAAATGGCCAAAAAACGGGTGGGCTATAGCCTTGGGGGGTGGGGCTGGCCAACTTCGTCCGCCGGACTCGGAATGGATCGAGACTTTGCGAGGGGCCTCCGTGTGGCAACAATAGGCCACGGGCACAGCCGCGCCCAAAAATAACTGCACAAAGGCCGGGGCGCCAAGTTCGTCCAGCGGTAAAAGGCCACAAAAACGGGTGGGCTATAGCCTTGGGGGGTGGGGCTGGCCAAATTCGTCCGCCGGACTGGGAATGGCGCGAGACTTTGAGAGGGACCCCCGTGTACCAAAAATAAGCCGCGGGCACAACTGCGTCCAAAAATAAGCGCCCGAAGGCCGGGGCGCCAAGTTCGTCCAGCGGAAAAAGGCCACAAAAACGGGTGGGCTATAACCTTGGGGGGTGGGGCTGGCCAACTTCGTCCGCCGGAGTCGGATTGGCGCGAGACTTTAGGAGGGGTCTCCGTGTGCCAAAAATAGGCCGCGGGCACAGCCGCGCCCAAAATTAACCGCCCGAAGGCCAGGGCGCCAAGTTCATCCAGCGGAAAAAGGCCACAAAAACGGGTGGGCTATAGCCTTGGGGTGTGGGGCTGGCCAACATCATCCGCCGGACTCGAAATGGCGCGAGACTTTGCGAGGGCTCTCCGTGTGCCAAAAATAGGCCGTAGGCACAGCTCCACCCAAAAATAACCGCCCGAATGTCGGGGCACCAAGTTCGTCCAGCGTAAAAAGGCCACAAAAACGGGTGGGCTATAGCCTTGGGAGGTGGGGATGGCCAACTTCGTCCGCCGGACTCGAAATGGCGCGAGACTTTGCGAGGGCCCTCCGTGTGCCAAAAATAGGCCGCAGGCACAGCTCCACCCAAAAATAACCGCCCGAATGTCGGGGCACCAAGTTCGTCCAGCGTAAAAAGGCCACAAAAACGGGTGGGCTATAGCCTTGGGAGGTGGGGATGGCCAACTTCGTCCGCCGGACTCGGAATGGTGCGAGACTTTGCGAGCGGCCTCCGCGTACCAAAAATAGGCCGCGGGCACAGCCACGCCCAAAAATAACCCCCCGAAGGTCGGCGCGCCCAAACCCCCCAGCGGAAAAATGGCCAAAAAACGGGTGGGCTATAGCCTTGGGGGGAGGGGCTGGCCCACTTCGTCCGCCGGACTCGGAATGGTGCGAGACTTTGCGAACGGCCTCCACATGCCAAAATTAGGCCGCAGGCACAGCCGCGCCCAAAAATAACCCCCCGAAAGTCGGCGCGGCCAAGTTCGTCCAGCGGAAAAATGGCCAAAAAACGGGTGGGCTATAGCCTTGGGGGGAGGGGATGGCCAACTTCGTCCGCCGGACTCAGAATGGGGCGAGACTTTGCGAGTGGCCTCCGCATGCCAAAAATAGGCCGCAGGCAGAGCCGCGCCCAAAAATAGCCCCCCGAAGGTCTGTGCGCCCAAACCCCCAAGCGGAAAAATGACCAAAAAACGGGTGGGCTATAGCCTTGGGGGGAGGGGCTGGCCAACTTCGTCCGCCGGACTCGGAATGGGGCGAGACTTTGCGAGCGGCCTCCGCATGCCAAAAATAGGCCGTGGGTAGAGCCGCGCCCAAAAATAGCCCCCCGAAGGTCGACGCGCCCAAACCCCCCAGCGGAAAAATGGCCAAAAAACGGGTGGGCTATAGCCTTGGGGGGAGAGGCTCGCCAACTTCGTCCGCCGGACTCAGAATGGGACGATACTTTGCGAGCGGCCTCTTCGTGCGAAAAATAGGCCACGGGCAAAGCCGCGGTCAAAAATAACCCCCCGAAGGCCGGGGCGCCAAGTTCGTCCAGCGGAAAAATGGCCAAAAAACGGGTGGGCTATAGCCTTGGGGGGAGGGGCTGGCCAACTTCGTCCGCCGGACTCGGAATGGGGCGAGACTTTACGAGCGGCCTCCGGGTGCCTAAAATAGGCTGCGGCCAAAGCCGCGGCCAAAAATAACCCCCCGAAGGCCGGGGCACCAACTTCGTCCGGCGGAAAAATGGCCAAAAAACGGGTGGGCTATAGCCTTGGGGGGAGGGGCTGGCCAACTTCGTCCGCCGGACTCGGAATGCGGCGAGACTTTGCGAGCGGCCTCCACGTGCCAAAAATAAGCCGTGGGCACAGCCGCACCCAAAAATAACCCCCCAAAGGTCGGTGCGCCCAAACCCCCCAGCGGAAAAATGGCCAAAAAACGGGTGGGCTATAGCCTTGGGGGGAGGGGCTGGCCCACTTCGTCCGCCGGACTCGGAATGGGGCGAGACTTTGCGAGTGGCCTCCGCGTACCAAAAATAGGGCGCGTGCACAGCCACGCCCAAAAATAACCCCCCAAAGGTCGGCGCGCCCAAACCCCCCAGCGGAAAAATGGCCAAAAAACGGGTGGGCTATAGCATTGGGGGGTGGGGCTGGTCCACTTCGTCCGCCGGACTCGGAATGGGGCGAGACTTTGCGAACGGCCTCCGCGTGCCAAAAATAGGCCACGGGCACAGCCACGTCCAAAAATAACTGCCCGAAGGCCGGAGCGCCAAGTTCGTCCAGCGGAAAAATGGCCAAAAAACGGGTGGGCTATAGCCTTGGGGGGAGGGCCTGGCCAACTTCGTCCGCCGGACTCGGAATGGGGCGAGACTTTGCGAGCGGCCTCCGCGTGCCAAAAATAGGCCACGGGCAGAGCCGTGCCCAAAAATAGCCCCCCGAAGGTCGGCGCGCCCAGACCCCCCAGCGGAAAAATGGCCAAAAAACGGGTGGGCTATAGCCTTGGGGGGAGGGGCTGGCCCACTTCGTCCGCCGAACTCGGAATGGGACGAGACTTTGCGAGCGGCCTCCGTGTGCCTAAAATAAGCCGCGGGCAAAGCCGCAGCCAAAAATAACCCCCCGAAGGCCGGGGCACCAACTTCGTCCAGCGGAAAAATGGCCAAAAAACGGGTGGGCTATAGCCTTGGGGGGAGGGGCTGGCCAACTTCGTCCGCCGGACTCGGAACGGGGTGAGAATTTACGAGCGGGCTCTGCATGCAAAAAATAGGCCGCGGACACAGCCGCGCCCAAAAATAACCCCCCGAAGGTCGCCACGCCCAAACCCCCCAGCGGCAAAATGGCCAAAAAACGGGTGGGCTATAGCCTTGGGGGGAGGGGCTGGCCAACATCGTCCGCCGGACTCGGAATGGGGTGAGACTTTGCGAGCGGCCTCCGCGTACCAAAAATAGGGCGCGTACACAGCCACGCCCAAAAATAACCACCCGAAGGTCGGCGCGCCCAAACCCCCCTGCGGAAAAATGGCCAAAAAACGGGTGGGCTATAGCATTGGGGGGTGGGGCTGGTCCACTTCGTCCGCCGGACTCGGAATGGGGCGAGACTTTGCGAACGGCCTCCGCGTGCCAAAAATAGGCCACGGGCACAGCCACGTCCAAAAATAACTGCCCGAAGGCCGGAGCGCCAAGTTCGTCCAGCGGAAAAATGGCCAAAAAACGGGTGGGCTATAGCCTTGGGGGGAGGGGCTGGCCAACTTCGTACGCCGGACTCGGAATAGGGCGAGACATTGCGAACGGCCTCCGCGTGCCAAAAATAGGCCGCGGGCAGAGCCGTGCCCAAAAATAGCCCCCCGAAGGTCGGCGCGCCCAAACCCCCCAGCGGAAAAATGGCCAAAAAACGGGTGGGCTATAGCCTTGGGGGGAGGGGCTGGCCCACTTCGTCCGCCGAACTCGGAATGGGACGAGACTTTGCGAGCGGCCTCCGCGTGCCTAAAATAGGCCGCGGCCAAAAATAACCCCCCGAAGGCCGGGGCATCAACTTCGTCCAGCGGAAAAATGGCCAAAAAACGGGTGGGCTATAGCCTTGGGGGGAGGGGCTGGCCAACTTCGTCCGCCGGACTCGGAATGCGGCGAGACTTTGCGAGCGGCCTCCGCGTGCCAAAAATAAGCCGCGGGCACAGCCGCGCCCAAAAATAACCCCCCAAAGGTCGGCGCGCCCAAACCCCCCAGCGGAAAAATTGCCAAAAAACGGGTGGGCTATAGCCTTGGGGGGAGGGGCTGGCCAACTTCGTCCGCCGGACTCGGAATGGGGCGAGACTTTGCAAGCGGCCTCCGCGTGCAAAAAATAGGCCACGGACACAGCCGCGCCCAAAAATAACCCCCCGAAGGTCGCCACGCCCAAACCCCCCAGCGGAAAAATGGCCAAAAAACGGGTGGGCTATAGCCTTGGGGGGAGGGGCTGGCCAACTTCGTCCGCCGGACTCGGAATGGGGCGAGACTTTGCGAGCGGCCTCCGCGTACCAAAAATAGGCCGCGTGCACAGCCACGCCCAAAAATAACCCCCCGAAGGTCGGTGCGCCCAAACCCCCCAGCGGAAAAATGGCCAAAAAACGGGTGGGCTATAGCATTGGGGGGTGGGGCTGGTCCACTTCGTCCGCCGGACTCGGAATGGGGCGAGACATTGCGAGCGGCCTCCGCGTACCAAAAATAGGCTGTGGGAACAGCCGCGCCGCGCCCAAAAATAACCCCCCGAAGGTCGGCGCGCCAAAACCCCCCAGCGGAAAAATGGCCAAAAAACGGGTGGGCTGTAGCCTTGGGGGGAGGGGCTGCCAACTTCGTCCGCCGGACTCGGAATGGGGCGAGACTTTGCGAGTGGCCTCCGCGTGCGAAAAATAGGCCGCGGGCACAGCCGCGCCCAAAAATAACCCCCCGAAGGTCGGCGCGCCCAAACCCACAGCCGAAAAATGGCCAAAAAACGGGTGGGCTATAGCCTTGGGGGGAGGGCCTGGCCAACTTCGTCCGCCGGACTCGGAATGGGGTGAGACTTTGCGAGCGGCCTCCGCGTGCCAAAAATAGGCCACGGGCAGAGCCGTGCCCAAAAATAGCCCCCCGAAGGTCGGCGCGCCCAAACCCCCCAGCGGAAAAATGGCCAAAAAACGGGTGGGCTATAGCCTTGGGGGGAGGGGCTGGCCCACTTCGTCCGCCGAACTCGGAATGGGACGAGACTTTGCGAGCGGCCTCCGTGTGCCTAAAATAAGCCGCGGGCAAAGCCGCAGCCAAAAATAACCCCCCGAAGGCCGGGGCACCAACTTCGTCCAGCTGAAAAATGGCCAAAAAACGGGTGGGCTATAGCCTTGGGGGGAGGGGCTGGCCAACTTCGTCCGCCGGACTCGGAATGGGGTGAGACTTTGCGAACGGGCTCTGCATGTAAAAAATAGGCCGCGGACACAGCCGCGCCCAAAAATAACCCCCCGAAGGTCGCCACGCCCAAACCCCCCAGCGGAAAAATGGCCAAAAAACGGGTGGGCTATAGCCTTGGGGGGAGGGGCTGGCCAACTTCGTCCGCCGGACTCGGAATGGGGTGAGACTTTGCGAGCGGCCTCCGCGTACCAAAAATAGGGCGCGTGCACAGCCATGCCCAAAAATAACCCCCCAAAGGTCGGCGCGCCCAAACCCCCCTGCGGAAAAATGGCCAAAAAACGGGTGGGCTATAGCATTGGGGGGTGGGGCTGGTCCATTTCGTCCGCCGGACTCGGAATGGTGCGAGACTTTGCGAGCGGCCTCCGCATGCCAAAAATAGGCCACGGGCAGAGCCGTGCCCAAAAATAGCCCCCCGAAGGTCGGCGCGCCCAAACCCCCCAGCGGAAAAATGCCCAAAAAACGGGTGGGCTATAGGCTTGGGGGGAGGGGCTGGCCAACTTCGTCCGCCGGACTCGGAATGCGGCGAGACTTTGCGAGCGGCCTCCGCGTGCCAAAAATAAGCCGCGGGCACAGCCGCGCCCAAAAATAACCCCCCAAAGGTCGGCGCGCCCAAACCCCCTAGCGGAAAAATTGCCAAAAAACGGGTGGGCTATAGCCTTGGGGGGAGGGGCTGGCCAACTTCGTCCGCCGGACTCGGAATGGGGCGAGATTTTGCAAGCGGCCTCCGCGTGCAAAAAATAGGCCGCGGACACAGCCGCGCCCAAAAATAACCCCCCGAAGGTCGCCACGCCCAACCCCCCCAGCGGAAAAATGGCCAAAAAACGGGTGGGCTATAGCCTTGGGGGGAGGGGCTGGCCAACTTCGTCCGCCGGACTCGGAATGGGGCGAGACTTTGCGAGCGGCCTCCGCGCACCAAAAATAGGCCGCGTGCACAGCTACGCCCAAAAATAACCCCCCGAAGGCCGGTGCGCCCAAACCCCCCGGCGGAAAAATGGCCAAAAAACAGGTGGGCTATAGCATTGGGGGGTGGGGCTTGTCCACTTCGTCCGCCGGACTCGGAATGGGGCGAGACATTGCGAGCGGCCTCCGCGTACCAAAAATAGGCTGTGGGAACAGCCGCGCCGCGCCCAAAAATAACCCCCCGAAGGTCGGCGCGCCAAAACCCCCCAGCGGAAAAATGGCCAAAAAATGGGTGGGCTGTAGCCTTGGGGGGAGGGGCTGCCAACTTCGTCCGCCGGACTCGGAATGGGGTGAGACTTTGCGAGTGGCCTCCGTGTGCGAAAAATAGGCCGCGGGCACAGCCGCGCCCAAAAATAACCCCCCGAAGGTTGGCGCGCCCAAACCCCCAGCCGAAAAATGGCCAAAAAACGGGTGGGCTATAGCCTTGGGGGGAGGGGCTGGCCAACTTCGTCCGCCGGACACGGAATTGGGCGAGACTTTGCGAGCGGCCTCCGTGTGCCTAAAATAGGCCGTGGGCAAAGCCGCGGCCAAAAATAACCCCCCGAAGGCCGGGGCACCAACTTCGTCCACCGGAAAAATGGCCAAAAAACGGGTGGGCTATAGCCTTGGGGGGAGGGGCTGGCCAACTTCGTCCGCCGGACTCGGAATGGGGCGAGACTTTGCGAGCGGCCGCCGCATGCCAAAAATAGGCTGTGGGAACGGCCTCGCCCAAAAATAACCCCCCGAAGGTCGGCGCACCCAAAACCCCAGCGGAAAAATGGCCAGAAAACGGGTGGGCTATAGCCTTGGGGGGAGGGGCTGGCCAACTTCGTCCGCCGGACTCGGAATGGGGCGAGACTTTGCGAGGGGCCTCCGTGTGCCAAAAATAGGCCGTGGGCACAGCCACGCCCAAAAATAACCGCCGGAACGCCGGGGCGCCAAGTTCGTCCAGCGGAATAAGGCCACAAAAACGGGTGGCCTATAGCCTTGGGGGGTGGGGCTGGCCAACTTCGTCCGCCGGACTCGGAATCGCGCGAGACTTTGCGAGGGGCCTCCGTGTGCCAAAAATAGGCCGCGGGCACAGCCGCGTCCAGAAATAACCACCCAAGGACAGGGGCGCCAAGTTCGTCCCGCGAAAAAAGGCCACAAAAACGGGTGGGCTATAGCCTTGTTGGGTGGTGCTGGCCAACTTCGTCCGCCGGACTCGGAATGGCGCGAGACTTTGCGAGGGGCCTCCGTGTGCCAAAAATAGGCCGCGAGCCCAGCCGCGCCCAATAATAACCTCCCGAAGGCCGGGGTACCAAGTTCGTCCAGCGGAAAAAGGGCACAAAAACGGGTGGGCTATAGCCTTGGGGGGAGGGGCTGGCCAACTTCGTCCGCCGGACTCGGAATGGGGCGAGACTTTGCGAGCGGCCGCCGCATGCCAAAAATAGGCTGTGGGAATGGCCTCGCCCAAAAATAACCCCCCGAAGGTCGGCGCACCCAAAACCCCAGCGGAAAAATGGCCAGAAAACGGGTGGGCTATAGCCTTGGGGGGAGGGGCTGGCCAACTTCGTCCGCCGGACTCGGAATGGGGCGAGACTTTGCGAGGGGCCTCCGTGTGCCAAAAATAGGCCGTGGGCACAGCCGCGCCCAAAAATAACCGCCGGAACGCCGGGGCGCCAAGTTCGTCCAGCGGAATAAGGCCACAAAAACGGGTGGCCTATAGCCTTGGGGGGTGGGGCTGGCCAACTTCGTCCGCCGGACTCGGAATCGCGCGAGACTTTGCGAGGGGCCTCCGTGTGCCAAAAATAGGCCGCGGGCACAGCCGCGTCCAGAAATAACCACCCAAGGACAGGGGCGCCAAGTTCGTCCCGCGAAAAAAGGCCACAAAAACGGGTGGGCTATAGCCTTGTTGGGTGGTGCTGGCCAACTTCGTCCGCCGGACTCGGAATGGCGCGAGACTTTGCGAGGGGCCTCCGTGTGCCAAAAATAGGCCGCGAGCCCAGCCGCGCCCAATAATAACCTCCCGAAGGCCGGGGTACCAAGTTCGTCCAGCGGAAAAAGGGCACAAAAACGGGTGGCCTATAGCCTTGGGGGGTGGGGCTGGCCAAGTTCGTCTGCCGGACTCGGAATGGGATGAGACTTTGCAAGCGGCCGCCATGTGCCAAAAATAGGCCACGGACAATGCCGCACCCAAAAATAACTGCCGAAGGCCGGGGCACAAAGCTCGTCCAGCGGAAAAAGGGCTCAAAAACGGGTGGGCTATAGCCTTGGGGGGTGGGGCTAGCCAAGTTCGTCCGCCGGACTCGGAATGGGACGAGACTTTGCGAGCGGTCTCCGTGTGACAAAAATAGGCTGCGGGCACAGCCGTGCCCAAAAATAACCACCCGAAGGACGGGTCACGAAGTTCGTCCAGCGGAAAAAGGCACAAAAACGGGTGGGCTATAACCCTGGGGGGTGGGACTGGCCATGTTCGTCAGCCGGACTCGGAATAGGGCGAGACTTTGCGAGCGGCCTCTGTGAGCCAAAAATATGCCGCGGGCACAGCCGCACTGAGAAATAACAGCCCGAAGGCCGGGGCGCCAAGTTCGTCCAGCGGAAAAGGGCCACAAAAACGGGTGGGCTATAGCCTTGCGGGGTGGGGCTGGCCAACTTCGTCCGCCGGACTCGGAATCGCGCGAGACTTTGCGAGGGGCCTCCGTGTGCCAAAAATAGGCCGCGGGCACAGCCGCATCCAGAAATAACCACCCAAAGACAGGGGCGCCAAGTTCGTTCCGCGGAAAAAGGCCACAAAAACGGGTGGGCTATAGCCTTGTTGGGTGGTGCTGGCCAACTTCGTCCGCCGGACTCGGAATGGCGCGAGACTTTGCGAGGGGCCTCCATGTGCCAAATATAGGCCGCGAGCCCAGCCGCGCCCAATAATAACCTCCCGAAGGCCGGGGTACCAAGTTCGTCCAGCGGAAAAAGGGCACAAAAACGGGTGGCCTATAGCCTTGAGGGGTGGGGCTGGCCAAGTTCGTCCGCCGGACTCGGAATGGGATGAGACTTTGTAAGCGGCTGCCATGTGCCAAAAATAGGCCACGGACAATGCCGCACCCAAAAATAACTGCCGAAGGCCGGGGCACAAAGCTCGTCCAGCGGAAAAAGGGCTCAAAAACGGGTGGGCTATAGCCTTGGGGGGTGGGGCTAGCCAAGTTCGTCCGCCGGACTCGGAATGGGACGAGACTTTGCGAGCGGCCTCCGTGTGCCAAAAATAGGCTGCGGGCACAGGCACACCAAAAAAAAACCGCCCGAAGGCCGGGTTGGCAAGTTCGTCTGCCGGACTCGGAATGGGACGAGACTTGGCGAGCAGCCTCCATGTGGCAAAAATAGGACGTGGGCACAGCCGTACCCAAAAATAACTGCCCGAAAGCCGGGGCGCCAAGTTCGTTCGGCGGAAAAAGTCTACAAAAATGGGTGGGCTATAGTCCTGGGGGTGGGGTTGGCCAAGTTCGTCCGCCGGACTCGGAATGGGACGAGACTTTGCGAGCAGCCTCCATGAGCCAAAAATAGACTGCGGGCACAGCCGTACCAAAAAAATAATCGGTCGAAGGGCGGGGTGCCAAGTTCGTCCAGCGGAAAAAGTGCACAAAAACGGGTGGGCGATAGCCTTGGGGGGTGGGGCTGGCCAAGTTCGTCCGCCGGACTCGGAATGGGGTGAGACTTTGCAAGCGGCCACCGTGTTCCAAAAATAGGCCGCGGACACAGCCGCGACCAAAATTATCCACCCGAAGGCCGGGTTGCCAAGTTCGTCCAGCGGAAAATTGCCACAAAAACGGGTGGGCTATAGCCTTGGGGGGTGGCGCTGGCCAAGTTCCTCCGCCGGACTCGGAATGGGGCGAGACTTAGCGAGCGACCTCCGTGTGCCAAAAATAGGCCGCGGGCACAGCCGCTCCCAACAATAACCGCCCGAAGACCGTGGCGCCAAGTTCGTCCCGCGCAAAAAGGACACAAAAACGGGTGGGCTATAGCCTTGGGGGGTGGGGCTGGCAAAGTTCGTCCGCCGGACTTAGAATGGGATGAGACTTTGCGAGCGGCTTCTGTATGCCAAAAATAGGCCACGGGGACAGCCGTACCCTAAAATAACCACCCGAAGGCCGGGGCGCCAAGTTCGTCCAGCGGAAAAAGCCCACAAAAACGGGTGGGGTATAGCCTTGGGGGGGGGGGCTGGCCAAGTTTGTCCGCCGGACTCGAAATGGGACGAGACTTTGCGAGCGGCCTCCGTGTGCCAAAAATAAGCCACGGGCACAGCCGTAATACAAAATGACAGCCCGAAGTTCGGGGCGCCAAGTTCGATCAGCGGAAAAAGGCCACAAAAACGGCTAGGCTATAGCCTTGGCGGGTGGGGCTGGCCAAGTTCGTCCGCCGGACTCGGAATGGGACGAGACTTTGCGAGCGGTCTCCGTGTGACAAAAATAGGCTGCGGGCACAGCCGCGCCCAAAAATAACCACCCGAAGGACGGGTCACCAAGTTGGTCCAGCGGAAAAAGGCACAAAAACGGGTGGGCTATAACCCTGGGGGGTGGGACTGGCCATGTTCGTCAGCCGGACTCGGAATAGGGCGAGACTTTGCGAGCGGCCTCTGTGAGCCAAAAATATGCCGCGGGCACAGCCGCACTGAGAAATAACAGCCTGAAGGCCGGGGCGCCAAGTTCGTCCAGCGGAAAAGGGCCACAAAAACGGGTGGGCTATAGCCTTGGGGTGTGGGGCTGGCCAAGTTCGTCCGCCGGACTCCGAATGGGGCGAGACTTTGCGAGCGGACTCCGTGTACCAAAAATAGGCTGCGGGCATCGCCACGCCGAAAAATAACCGCCCGAAGGCCGGGGCGCCAAGTTCGTCCTGCGGAAAAAGGCCATAAAAACGGGTGGGCTATAGCCTTGGGTGGTTGCGCTGGCCAAGTTCGTCCGCCTGACTCGGAATGGGATGAGACTTTGCGAGCGGCCTCCGTGAGCCAAAAATAGGCCGCGGGCATAGCCGCACTGAAAAAATAACCGGTCGAAGGCCGGGGCGCCAAGTTCGTCCAGCGGAAAAAGGCCACAAAAACGGGTGGGCTATAGCCTTGGGGGCTGGGGCCGGCCAAGTTCGTCCGCCGGACTCGGAATGGGATGAGACTTTACGAGCGGCCTCCGTGTGTCAAAAATAGGCAACGGGCACAGCCACGATGAAAATTAACCACCCGAAGGCGCGGGCGCCAAGTTCGTCCAGCGGAAAAAGGCCACAAAAACGGGTGGCCTATAGCCTTGGGGGGTGGGGCTGGCAATGTTCGTCCGCCGGACTTGCAATGGGACGAGACTTGGCGAGCGGCCTCCATTCATCAAAAATAGGCCTCGGGTACAGCCGCACCAAAAAATAACTGCCCGAAGGCCGGGACGCCCAGTTCGTCCAGCAAAAAAAGGCCATAAAAACGGGTGGGCTATAGCCTTGGGGGGTGGGCTGGCCAAGTTCGTCCGCCGGACTCGGAATGGGGCGAGACTTGGCGAGCGGCCTCCGTGTGCCAAAAATAGGCCTCGCACACAGCTGCACCCAAAAATAACCACCTGAAGGCGGGGGCGCCAAGTTCATCCAGCGGAAAAAGGCCACAAAAACGGGTGGGCTATAGCCTTGGGGGTTTGGGCTGGCCAAGTTCGTCCTCCGGACTCGGAATGGGACGAGACTTTGCGAGCGGCCTCCGCGAGCCAAAAATATGCCGCGGGTACAGCCGCACCAAAAAATAACAGCCCGAAGGCCGGGGCGCCAAGTTCGTCCAGCGGAAAAAGGCCACAAAAACGGGTGGGCTATAGCCTTGGGGTGTGGGGCTGGCCAAGTTCGTCCGCCGGACTCGGAATCGGGAGAGACTTTGCGAGCGGCCACCGTGTTCCAAAAATAGGCCGCGGGCACAGCCGCGACCAAAATTAGCCGCCCGAAGGCCCGGGCGCCAAGTTCGTCCAATGGAAAAAGGCCACAAAAACGGGTGGGCTATAGCCTTGGGGGGTTGGGCTGGCCAAGTTCGTCCGCCGGACTCGGAATGGGACGAGACTTTGCGAGCAGCCTCCATGAGCCACAAATAGACTGCGGGTACAGCCGTACCAAAAAATAACAGCCCGAAGGGCGGGGCGCCAAGTTCGTCCAGCGGAAAAAGGCCACAAAAACGGGTGGGCTATAGCCTTGGGGTGTGGGGCTGGCCAAGTTCGTCCGCCGGACTCGGAATCGGGAGAGACTTTGCGAGCGGCCACCGTGTTCCAAAAATAGGCCGCGGGCACAGCCGCGACCAAAATTAGCCGCCCGAAGGCCCGGGCGCCAAGTTCGTCCAATGGAAAAAGGCCACAAAAACGGGTGGGCTATAGCCTTGGGGGGTGGGGCTGGCCATGTTCGTCCGCCGGACTTGGAATGGGGCGAGACTTTGCGAGCGGCCTCCGTGTGCCGAAAAATAACCGCCCGAAGGCCGGGGCGCCAAGTTCGTCCAGCGGAAAAAGGCCACAAAAACGGGTGGGCTATAGCCTTGGGGGGTGGGGCTAGCCAAGTTCGTCCGCCGGACTTTGAATCGGACGAGACTTTGCGAGTGGCCTCTGTATGCCAAAAATAGGCCTCGGGAACAGCCGCGCCCAAAAATAACTGCCCGAAGGCCGGGGCGCCAAGTTCGTCCAGCGGAAAAAGGCCACAAAAACGGGTGGGCTATAGCCTTGGGGGGTGGGGCTGGCCAAGTTCGTCCGCCGGACTCGGAATGGGGTGAGACTTTGGGAGCGGTCTCCGTGTGTCAAAAATAGGCATCGGCCACAGCCGCGCCCAAAAATAACTGCCCGAAGGCCGGGGCGCCAAGTTCGTCCAGCTGAAAAGGCCACAAAAACGGGTGTGCTATAGCCTTGGGGGGTGGGGTTGGCCAAGTTCGTCCGCCAGACTCGGAATGGGGTGAGACTTTGCAAGCGGCCTCCGTTTGTTAAAAATAGGCCACGGGCACAGCCGCGCCCAAAAATAACTGCCCGAAGGCCGGGGCGCCAAGTTCTTCCAGCGGAAAAAGGCCACAAAAACGGGTGGGCTATAGCCTTGGGGGGTGGGGCTGGCCAAGTTCGTCCGCCGGACTCGGAATGGGCCAAGACTTTTCGAGCGGCCTCCGTGTGCCAAAAATAGGCTACGGGCACAGCCGCACCCAAAAATTAGGGCCCGAAGGCCGGGGCGCCAAGTTCGTCCAGCGGAAAAAGGCCACAAAAATGGGTGGGCTATAGCCTTGGGGGGTGGGGCTGGCCAACTTCGTCCGCCGGACTCGGAATGGGGCGAGACATTGGGAACGGCCTCCGTTTGCCAAAAATAGGCCACGGGCACAGCCACACCCAAAAATAACCGCACGAGGGCCAGGGCGCCAAGTTCGTCCAGCGGAAAAAGGCCAGAAAAACGGGTGGGCTATAGCCTTGGGGGGTGGGGCTGGCCAAGTTCGTCCGCCGGACTCGGAATGGGGCGAGACTTTACGAGCGGCCTCCATGTGACAAAAATAGGCCACGGGCATAGCCGCGCCCAAAATTAACCGCCCGAAGGCCGGGGCGCCAAGTTCGTCCAGCGGAAAAAGGCCACAAAAACGGGTCGGCTATAGCCTTGGGGGGTGGGGCTGGCCAAGTTCGTCCGCCGGACTCGGAATGGGGCGAGACTTTGTGAGCGGCCTCCGTGTGCCAAAAATAGTCTGCGGGCACAGCCGCACCCAAAAATTAGGGCCCGAAGGCCGGGGCGCCAAGTTCGTCCAGCGGAAAAAGGCCACAAAAACGGGTGGGTTATAGCCTTGGGGGGTGGGGCTGGCCAACTTCGTCCGCCGGACTCGGAATGGGGCGAGACTTTGGGAACGGCCTCCGTGTGCCAAAAATAGGCCGCGGGCACAGCCGCGCCCAAAAATAACCGCCCGAAGGCCGGGGCGCCAAGTTCGTCCAGCGGAAAAAGGCCACAAAAACGGGTGCGCTATAGCCTTGGGGGGTGGTGCTGGCCAAGTTCATCCGCTGGACTCGGAATGGGGTAAGACTTTACGAGCGGCCTCCATGGGCCAAAAATAGGCTGCGGGCACAGCCGCACCCCAAAACAAGGGCCCGAAGGCCGGGGCGCCAAGTTCGTCCCCCGGACACGGAATGGGATGAGACTTTGCAAGCGGCCTCCGTGTGTCAAAAATCGGGCACGGGCACATCGGTGCTCAAAAATAACCGCCCGAAAGCCGGGGCGCCTAGTTCGTCCAGCGGAAAAAGGCCACAAAAACGGGTGGGCTATAGCCTTGGGGGGTGGGGCTGGCCAAGTTCGTCCGCCGGTCTCGGAATGCGGAGAGACTTTACGAGCGGCCTCCATGTGCCAAAAATAGGCCGCGGGCACAGCCGCACCCAAAAATAACCGCCCGAAGGACGGGTTGCCAAGTTCGTCCAGCGGAAAAAGGCCACAAAAACGGGTGGGCTATAGCCTTGGGGGGTGGGGCTGGCCATGTTCGTCCGCCGGACTCGGAATGGGGCTAGACTTTACGAGCGGCCTCCGTGTGCCAAAAATAGGCTACGGGCACAGCCGCACCCAAAAATTAGGGCCCGAAGGCCGGGGCGCCAAGTTCGTCCAGCAGAAAAAGGCCACAAAAACGGGTGGGCTATAGCCTTGGGGGGTGGGGCTGGCCAACTTCGTCCGCCGGACTCGGAATGGGGCGAGACATTGGGAACGGCCTCCGTGTCCGAAAATAGGATGCGGGCAAAGCCGCGCCTGAAAATAACTGCCCGAAGGCCGAGGCGCCAAATTCTTCCAGCGGAAAAAGGCCACAAAAACGGGTGGGCTATTGTCCTGGGGGGGGGCTGGCCAAGTTCGTCCGCCGGACTTCGAATGGGACGAGACTTTGCGAGCGGCCTCCGTGTGCCAAAAATAGGCTGCGGGTACAGCCACGCCAAAAAAAAAACCACCCGAAGGCCGGGTTGCCAAGTTCGTGCAGCGGAAAATTGTCACAAAAACGGGTGGGCTATAGCCTTGGGGGGTGGGGCTGGCCAAGTTCGTCCCCCGGACTTGGAATCGGATGAGACTTTGCGAGTGGCCTCCGTGTGCCAAAAATAGGCTATGGATGCAGCCGCGCTAAAAAATAACCGCCCGAAGGCAGGGGCGCCAAGTTCGTCCAGTGGAAAAAGCCCAAAAAAATGGGTGGGCTATAGCCTTGGGGGGGGGGGGGGCTGGCCAAGCTCGTCCGCCGGACTTGGAATAGGATGAGACTTTGCGAGCGGCATCCGTGTGCCCAAAATAGGCCGCGGGCACAGCCGCGCCCAATAATAACCTCCCGAAGACCGGGATACCAAGTTCGTCCAGCGGAAAAAGTGCACAAAAACGGATGGGCTATAGCCTTGGGGGGTGGGGCTAGCCAAGTTCGTCCGCCGGACTCGGAATGGGACGAGACTTTGCAAGCGGCCGCCGTGTACCAAAAATAGGCCACGTACAATACCGCACCCAAAAATAACCGCCGAAGGCCGGGGCACAAAGCTCTTCCACGGAAAAAGGGCTCAAAAACGGGTGGGCTATAGCCTTGGCGGGTGGGGCTGGCCAAGTTCGTCCGCCGGACTCGGAATGGGACGAGACTTTGCGAACGGCCTCCGTGTGCCAAAAATAGGCTGCAGGGACAGCCACGCCAAAAAAAAACCGCCCGAAGGCCGGGTAGCCAAGTTCGTCCAGCAGAAAATTGCCACAAAAACGGGTGGGCTATAGCCTTGGGGGGTGGGGCTGGCCAAGTTCGTCCGCCGGACTCGGAATGGGACGAGACTTTGCGAGTGGCCTCCGTTTGCCTAAAATAGGCTGCATGCACAGCCACGCCAAAAAAAAAACCGCCCGAAGGCCGGGTAGCCAAGTTCGTCCAGCAAAAAATTGCCACAAAAACGGGTGGGCTATAGCCTTGGGGGTGGGGCTGGCCAAGTTCGTGCGCCGGACTCGGAATGGGACGAGACTTTGCGAGTGGCCTCCGTTTGCCTAAAATAGGCCACGGATGCAGCCGCGCCCAAAAAAACCGCCCGAAGGCAGGGGCGCCAAGTTCGTCCAGCGGAAAAAGGCCACAAAAATGGGTGGGCTATAGCCTTGCGGGGGGGGGCTGGCCAAGCTCGTCCGCCGGACTCGGAATAGGACGAGACCTTTCGAGCGGCATCCGTGTGCCCAAAATAGGCAGCGGGCACAGTCGCGCCCAATAATAACCTCCCGAAGGCCGGGGTATCAAGTTCGTCCAGCGGAAAAAGGGCACAAAAACGGATGGGCTATAGCCTTGGGGGGTGGGGCTGGCCAAGTTCGTCCGCCGGACTCGGAATGGGACGAGACTTTGCGAGTGGCCTCCGTTCGCCTAAAATAGGCCACGGATGCAGCCGCGCCCAAAAATAACCACCCGAAGGCAGGGGCGCCAAGTTCGTCCAGCGGAAAAAGGCCACAAAAATGGGTGGGCTATAGCCTTGGGGGGGGGCTGGCCAAGCTCTTCCGCCGGACTCGGAATAGGACGAGACATTTCGAGCGGCATCCGTGTTCCCAAAATAGGCCACGGGCACAGCCGCGCCCAATAATAATCTCCCGAAGGCCGGGGTACCAAATTCGTCCAGCGGAAAAAGGGCACAAAAACGGATGGGCTATAGCCTTGGGGGTGGGGCTGGCCAAGTTCGTCCGCCGGACTCGGAATGGGAGGAGACTTTGTAAGCGGCCTCCGTGTACCAAAAATAGGCTGCGGGCACAGCCACACCAAAAAAAAACCGCCCGAAGGCTGGGTTGCCAAGTTCGTCCAGCAGAAAATTGCCACAAAAACGGGTGGGCTATAGCCTTGGGGGGTGGGGCTGGCCAAGTTCGTCCGCCGGACTCGGAATGGGATGAGACTTTGCGAGCAGCCTCCATGTGCCAAAAATAGGCCACGGGCATAGCTGCAACAAAAAATAACTGCCTGAACGCCGGGGCGCCAAGTTCATTCGGCGGAAAAAGGCCACAAAAATGGGTGGGCTATAGTCCTATGGGTGGGGCAGGCCAAGTTCATCCGCCGGACTCGGAATGGGATGAGACTTCGGGAGCGGCCTCCTGTGCCAAAAATAGGCTGCGGGCACAGCCGCGCCCAAAAATAACCACCCGAAGGCCGGGGAGCCAAGTTCGTCCGCCGGACTCGGAATGGGGCGAGACTTTGCGAGCGGCCTCCGTGTGCCAAAAATAGGCCAACGGCACAGCCGCGTCCAAAAATAACCACCCGAATGCCAGGGCGCCAAGTTCGTCCGCCGGACTCGGAATGGGGTGAGACTTTGCGAGCGGCCTCCGTTTGCCAAAAATAGGCCAAGGGCACAGCCGCGCCCAAAAATAACCGCCCGAAGGCCAGGGCACCAAGTTCGTCCGCCGGAATCGGAATGGGGCGAGACTTTGCGAGCGGCCTCCGTGTGCCAAAAATAGGCCAAGGGCACAGCCGCGCCAAAAAACAACCACCTGAAGGCCGGGGCGCCAAGTTCGTCCAGCGGAAAAAGGCCACAAAAACGGGTGGGCTATAGCCTTGGGGGGTGGGGCTGGCCAAGTTCGTCCGCCGGACATGGAATGGGGCGAGAGTTTGTGAGCGGCCACCGTGTGCCAAAAATAGGCTGCGGTCACAGCCGCGTCCAAAACTAACCACCCAAACGCCGGGGCGCCAAGTTCATCCGGCGGAAAAAGTCCACAAAAACGGGTGGGCTATAGTCCTGGGGGTGGGGCTGGCCAAGTTCGTCCGCCGGACTTCGAATGGGACGAGACTTTGCGAGCGGCCTCCGTGTGCCAAAAATAGGCTGCGGGTACAGCCACGCCAAAAAAAACCACACGAAGGCCGGGTTGCCAAGTTCGTCCAGCGGAAAATTGTCACAAAAACGGGTGGGCTATAGCCTTGGGGGGTGGGGCTGGCCAAGTTCGTCCGCCGGACTCGAAATCGGATGAGACTTTGTGAGTGGCCTCCGTGTGCCAAAAATAGGCCATGGATGCAGCCGCGCCCAAAAATAACCGCCCGAAGGCAGGGGCACCAAGTTCGTCCAGCGGAAAAAGCCCACAAAAATGGGTGGGCTATAGCCTTGGGGGGGGGGGCCGGCCAAGCTCGTCCGCCGGACTCGGAATAGGATGAGACTTTGCGAGCGGCATCCGTGTGCCCAAAATAGGCCGCGGGCACAGCCACGTCCAATAATAACCTCCCGAAGACCGGGATACCAAGTTCGTCCAGCGGAAAAAGTGCACAAAAACGGATGGGCTATAGCCTTGGGGGGTGGGGCTAGCCAAGTTCGTCCGCCGGACTCGGAATGGGACGAGACTTTGCAACCGGCCGCCGTGTGCCAAAAATAGGCCACGGAAAATGCCGCACCCAAAAATAACCGCCGAGGGCCGGGGCACAAAGCTCTTCCGCGGAAAAAGGGCTCAAAAACGGGTGGGCTATAGCCTTGGGGGGTGGGGCTGGCCAAGTTCGTCCGCCGGACTCGGAATGGGACGAGACATTGCGAGCGGCCTCCGTGTGCCAAAAATAGGCCGCGGGCACAGCCGTACCCAAAAATAACCCCCCGAAGGTCGGCGCGCCCAAACCCCCATCGGAAAAATGACCAAAAAACGGGTGGGCTATAGCCTTGGGGGGAGGGCCTGGCCAAAATCGTCCGCCGGACTCGGAATGGGGTGAGGCTTTGTGAGAGTCCTCCGCGTGCCAAAAATACGCCGCGGGCACAGCCGCGCCCAAAAATAACCGCCCGAAGGCCGGGGCACCAAGTTCGTGCAGCGGAAAAATGGACAATAAACGGGTGGGCTATAGCCTTGGGGGGAGGGGCTGGCCAACTTCGTCCCCCGGACTCGGAATGGGGTGAGACTTTACGAGCGGCCTCCGCGTGCCAAAAATAGGCCGCGGGCACAGCCGCGCCTAAAAATAACCCCCCGAAGGTCGGCGCGCCCAAACCCCCAGCGGAAAAATGACCAAAAAACGGGTGGGCTATAGCCTTGGGGGGAGGGGCTGGCCAACTTCGTCCGCCGGACTCGGAATGGGGCGAGACTTTGCGAGCGGCCTCCGCGTGCCAAAAATAGGCCGTGGGCACAGCCGCGCCCAAAAAGAACTGCCCGACGGCCGGGGCGCCAAGTTCGTCCAGCGGAAAAATGGCTAAAAAATGGGTGGGCTATAGCCTTGGGGGGAGGGGCTGGCCGACTTCGTCCGCCGGACTCGGAATGGTGTGAGACTTTGCGAGCGGCCTCCGCATGCCAAAATTAGGCCGCGGGCACAGTCAAGCCCAAAAATAACCCCCCGAAAGTCGGCGCGTCCAAACCCCCCAGCGGAAAAATGGCCAAAAAACGGGTGGGCTATAGCCTTGGGGGGAGGGGCTGGCCGACTTCGTCCGCCGGACTCGGAATGGGGCGAGACTTTGCGAGTGGCCTCCGCGTGACAAAAATAGGCCGCGGGCACAGCCGCTCTCAAAAATAACCCCCCGAAGGTCGGCGCGCCCTAACACCCCAGCGGAAAAATGGCCAAAAAATGGGTGGGCTATAGCCTTGGGGGGAAGGGCTGGCCAACTTCGTCCGCCGGACTCGGAATGGGGCGAGACTTTGCGAGCGGCCTCCGCGTGCCAAAAATAAGCCGCGGGCACAGCCGCGCCCAAAAATAACCCCCCGAAGGTCGGCGCGCCCAAACCCCCCAGCGGAAAAATGGCCAAAAAACGGGTGGGCTATAGCCTTGGGGGGAGGGGCTCGCCAACTTCGTCCGCCGGACTCGGAATGGAGCGAACCTTTGCAAGCGGCCTCCGCGTGCCAAAAATAGGCCACGGGCACAGCCGTGCCCAAAAAGAACCCCCCGAAGGTCGGCGCGCCCAAACCCCCCAGCTGAAAAATGGCCAAAAAACGGGTAGGCTATAGCCTTGGGGGGAGGGGCTCGCCAACTTTGTCCGCCGGACTCGGAATGGGGCGAGCCTTTGCGAGCGGCCTCCGCGTGCAAAAAATTGGCCGCGGGGACAGCCGCGCCCGAAAATAACCCCCCGAAGGTCGGCGCGCCCCGAACCCCCCAGCGGAAAAATGGCCAAAAAAGGGGTGGGCTATAGCCTTGGGGGGAGGGGCTGGCCAACTTCGTCTGCCGGACTCGGAATGCGGCGAGACTTTGTGAGCGGCCTCCGCGTGCTAAAAATAAGCCGCGGGTACAGCCGCACCCAAAAATAACCCCCCAAAGGTCGGCGCGCTCAAACCCCCCAGCTGAAAAATGGCCAAAAAACGGGTGGGCTATAGCCTTGGGGGGAGGGGCTGGCCAACTTCGTCCGCCGGACTCGGAATGGGGCGAGACTTTGCGAGCGGCCTCCGAGTGCCAAAAATAGGCCGTGGACACAGCCGCGCCCAAATATAACCCCCCGAAGGTCGGCGCGCCCAAACCCCCCAGCGGAAAAATGGCCGAAAAAGGGGTGGGCTATAGCCTTGGGGGGAGGGGCTGGCCAACTTCGTCTGCCTGACTCGGAATGCGGCGAGACTTTGCGAGCGGCCTCCGCGTGCTAAAAATAAGCCGCGGGCACAGCCGCGCCCAAAAATAACCCCCCAAAGGTCGGCGCGCCCAAACCTCCCAGCTGAAAAATGGAAAAAAAACGGGTGGGCTATAGCCTTGGGGGGAGGGGCTGGCCAACTTCGTCCGCCGGACTCGGAATGGGGTGAGACTTTGCGAGCGGCCTCCGCGTGCTAAAAATTGGCCGCGGGGACAGCCGCGCCCAAAAATAACCCCCCGAAGGTCGGCGCGCCCCGAACCCCCCAGCGGAAAAATGGCCAAAAAAGGGGTGGGCTATAGCCTTGGGGGGAGGGGCTGGCCAACTTCATCTGCCGGACTCGGAATGCGGCGAGACTTTGCGAGCGGCCTCCGCGTGCTAAAAATAAGCCGCGGGCACAGCCGCACCCAAAAATAACCCCCAAAGGTCGGCGCGCTCAAACCCCCCAGCTGAAAAATGGCCAAAAAACGGGTGGGCTATAGCCTTGGGGGGAGGGGCTGGCCAACTTCGTCCGCCGGACTCGGAATGGGGCGAGACTTTGCGAGCGGCCTCCGAGTGCCAAAAATAGGCCGTGGGCACAGCCGCGCCCAAAAATAACCCCCCGAAGGTCGGCGCGCCCTAACACCCCAGCGGAAAAATGGCCAAAAAATGGGTGGGCTATAGCCTTGGGGGGAAGGGCTGGCCAACTTCGTCCGCCGGACTCGGAATGGGGCGAGACTTTGCGAGCGGCCTCCGCGTGCCAAAAATAAGCCGCGGGCACAGCCGCGCCCAAAAATAACCCCCCGAAGGTCGGCGCGCCCAAACCCCCCAGCGGAAAAATGGCCAAAAAACGGGTGGGCTATAGCCTTGGGGGGAGGGGCTCGCCAACTTCGTCCGCCGGACTCGGAATGGAGCGAACCTTTGCAAGCGGCCTCCGCGTGCCAAAAATAGGCCACGGGCACAGCCGTGCCCAAAAAGAACCCCCCGAAGGTCGGCGCGCCCAAACCCCCCAGCTGAAAAATGGCCAAAAAACGGGTAGGCTATAGCCTTGGGGGGAGGGGCTGGCCAACTTTGTCAGCCGGACTCGGAATGCGGCGAGACTTTGCGAGCGGCCTCAGCGATGCAAAAAATTGGCCTTGGGACAGACAGCGCCGAAAATAACCCCCCGAGGGTGGGCCCGCCCCAACCCCCCAGCTGAAAAATGGCCAAAAAAGGGGTGGGCTATAGCCTTGGGGGGAGGGGCTGGCCAACTTCGTCTGCCGGACTCGGAATGCGGCGAGACTTTGTGAGCGGCCTCCGCGTGCTAAAAATAAGCCGCGGGTACAGCCGCACCCAAAAATAACCCCCCAAAGGTCGGCGCGCTCAAACCCCCCAGCTGAAAAATGGCCAAAAAACGGGTGGGCTATAGCCTTGGGGGGAGGGGCTGGCCAACTTCGTCCGCCGGACTCGGAATGGGGCGAGACTTTGCGAGCGGCCTCCGAGTGCCAAAAATAGGCCGTAGACACAGCCGCGCCCAAATATAACCCCCCGAAGGTCGGCGCGCCCAAACCCCCCAGCGGAAAAATGGCCGAAAAAGGGGTGGGCTATAGCCTTGGGGGGAGGGGCTGGCCAACTTCGTCTGCCTGACTCGGAATGCGGCGAGACTTTGCGAGCGGCCTCCGCGTGCTAAAAATAAGCCGCGGGCACAGCCGCGCCCAAAAATAACCCCCCAAAGGTCGGCGCGCCCAAACCTCCCAGCTGAAAAATGGAAAAAAAACGGGTGGGCTATAGCCTTGGGGGAGGGCTGGCCAACCGTCCGCGGACTCGGAATGGGGTGAGACTTTGCAGCGGCCTCCGCGTGCAAAAAATTGGCCGCGGGGACAGCCGCGCCCAAAAATAACCCCCCGAAGGTCGGCGCGCCCCGAACCCCCCAGCGGAAAAATGGCCAAAAAAGGGGTGGGCTATAGCCTTGGGGGGAGGGGCTGGCCAACTTCATCTGCCGGACTCGGAATGCGGCGAGACTTTGCGAGCGGCCTCCGCGTGCGAAAAATAAGCCGAGGGCACAGCCGCACCCAAAAATAACCCCCAAAGGTCGGCGCGCTCAAACCCCCCAGCTGAAAAATGGCCAAAAAACGGGTGGGCTATAGCCTTGGGGGGAGGGGCTGGCCAACTTCGTCCGCCGGACTCGGAATGGGGCGAGACTTTGCGAGCGGCCTCCGAGTGCCAAAAATAGGCCGTGGGCACAGCCGCGCCCAAAAATAACCCCCCGAAGGTCGGCGCGCCCAAACCCCCCAGCGGAAAAATGGCCGAAAAAGGGGTGGGCTATAGCCTTGGGGGGAGGGGCTGGCCAACTTCGTCTGCCTGACTCGGAATGCGGCGAGACTTTGCGAGCGGCCTCCGCGTGCTAAAAATAAGCCGCGGGCACAGCCGCGCCCAAAAATAACCCCCCAAAGGTCGGCGCGCCCAAACCCCCCAGCTGAAAAATGGAAAAAAAACGGGTGGGCTATAGCCTTGGGGGGAGGGGCTGGCCAACTTCGTCCGCCGGACTCGGAATGGGGTGAGACTTTGCGAGCGGCCTCCGCGTGCCAAAAATAGGCCGCGGGCGTAGCCGCGCCCAAAAATAACCCCCCGAAGGTCGGCGCGCCCAAACCCCCCAGCGGAGAAATGGCCAAAAAACGGGTGGGCTATAGCCTTGGGGGGAGGGGCTGGCCAACTTCGTCTGCCGGACTCGGAATGGGGCGAGACTCTGCGAGCAGCCTCCACGTGCAAAAAATAGGCCGCGGGCACAGCCACGTCCAAAAAAAACCCCCCGAAGGTCGGCGCGCCCAAACCCCCCAGCAGAAAAATGGCCAAAAAAGGGGTGGGCTATAGCCTTGCGGGGAGGGGCCGGCCAACTTCGTCCGCCGGACTCGGAATGAGGCGAGACTTTTTGGGCGGCTTCCGCTTGCAAAAACTAAGCCGCGGGCACAGCCGCGCCCAAAAATAACCCCCCGAAGGTCGCCGCGCCCAAACCCCCCAGCGGAAAAATGGCCAAAAAACGGGTGGGCTATAGCCTTGGGGGGAGGGGCTGGCCAAGTTCGTACGCCGGACTCGGAATGGGGCGAGACTTTACGGGCGGCCTCCGAGTGCCAAAAATAGGCCGCGGGCACAGCCGCACCCAAAAATAACCCCCCGAAGGTCGGCGCGCCCAAACCCCCCAGCGGAAAAATGGCCAAAAAAGGGGTGGGCTATAGCCTTGGGGTGAGGGGCTGGCCAACTTCATCTGCCGGACTCGAAATGCGGCGAGACTTTACGAGCGGCCTCCGCGTGCCAAAAATAAGCCGCGGGCACAGCCACGCCCAAAAATAACCCCCAAAGGTTTGCGCGCCCAAACCCCCCAGCGGAAAAATAGCCAAAAAACGGGTGGGATATAGCCTTGGGGGGAGGGGCTGGCCAACTTCGTCCGCCGGACTCGGAATGGGGCGAGACTTTGTAAGCGGCCTCCGCGTGCCAAAAATAGGCCGTGGGCACAGCCGTGCCAAAAAATAACCCCCCAAAGGTCGACGCGCCCAAACCCCCCAGCTGAAAAATGGCCAAAAAACGGGTGGGCTGTAGCCTTGGGGGGAGGGGCTGGCCAACTTCGTCCGCCGGACTCGGAATGGGGCGAGACTTTGCGAGCGGCCTCCGAGTGCCAAAAATAGGCCACGGGCACAGCCGTGCCCAAAAATAACCCCCCGAAGGTCGGCGCGCCCAAACCCTCCAGCGGAAAAATGGCCAAAAAAGGGGTGGGCTATAGCCTTGGGGGGAGGGGCTATCCAACTTCGTCCGCCGGACTCGGAATGGGGCGAGACTTTGCAGGCGGCCTCCGTGTGCCAAAATTAGGCCACGGGCACAGCCGCGCCCAAAAATAACCGCCCGAAAGTCGGCGCGTCCAAGCCCCCCAGCGGAAAAATGGCCAAAAAACGGGTGGGCTATAGCCTTGGGGGGAGGGGCTGGCCAACTTCATTCGCCGGACTCGGAATGGGTCGAGACATTGCGAGCGGCCTCCGCGTGCCAAAAATAGGCCATGGGCACAGCCGCGCCCAAAAATAACCGCCCGAAGGCCGGGGCGCCAAGTTCGTCCAGCCGAAAAAGGCCACAAAAACGAGTGGACTATAGCCTTGGGGGGTGGGGCTGGCGAACTTCGTCCGCCGGACTCGGAATGGTGCGAGACATTGCGAGGGTCCTCCATGCGCCAAAAATAGGCCGTGGGCACGGCCACGACCAAAAATGACCGCCCGAAGGCCAGGGCGCCAAGTTCGTCCAGCGGAAAAAGGCCACAAAAACGGGTGGGCTATAGCCTTGGGGGGTGGGGCTGGCCAACTTCGTCCGCCGGACTCGGAATGGCGCGAGACATTGCGAGGGTCCTCCGTGTGCCAAAAATAGGCCGTGGGCACAGCCGCGACCAAAAATAACCACCCGAAGGCCGGGGCGTAAAATTTGTCCAGCGGAAAAAGGCCACAAAAACTGGTGTGCTATAGCCTTGGAGGGTGGGGCTGGCCAAGTTCGTCCGCCGGACTCGGAATGGGGCGAGACTTTGCAAGCGGCCTCCGTGTGCCAAAAACAGGCAGTGGGAAAAGCCGCGCCCAAAAATAACCACCCGAAGGCCGGGGCGCAAAATTTGTCCAGCGGCAAAAGGCCACAAAAATGGAGGGGCTATAGCCTTGGGGGGTGGGGCTGGCCAACTTCGTCCGCCGGAGTCGGAATGGCGCGAGACTTTGCGAGGGGCCTCCGTGTGCCAAAAATAGGACGCGGGCACAGCCGCGCCCAAAAATAACCGCCCGAAGGCCGGGGCGCCAAGTTCGTCTAGTGGAAAAAGGCCACAAAAACGGGTGGGCTATAGCCTTGGGGGGTGGGGCTGGCCAACTTCGTCCGCCGGACTCGGAATGGCGCGAGACATTGCGAGCGGCCTCCGCGTGCCAAAAATAGGCCATGGGCACAGCCGCGCCCAAAAATAACCGCCCGAAGGCCGGGGCGCCAAGTTCGTCCAGCCGAAAAAGGCCACAAAAACGAGTGGACTATAGCCTTGGGGGGTGGGGCTGGCGAACTTCGTCCGCCGGACTCGGAATGGTGCGAGACATTGCGAGGGTCCTCCGTGCGCCAAAAATAGGCCATGGGCACGGCCACGACCAAAAATGACCGCCCGAAGGCCAGGGCGCCAAGTTCGTCCAGCGGAAAAAGGCCACAAAAACGGGTGGGCTATAGCCTTGGGGGGTGGGGCTGGCCAACTTCGTCCGCCGGACTCGGAATGGCGCGAGACATTGCGAGGGTCCTCCGTGTGCCAAAAATAGGCCGTGGGCACAGCCGCGACCAAAAATAACCACCCGAAGGCCGGGGCGTAAAATTTGTCCAGCGGAAAAAGGCCACTGGCGGTGTGCTATAGCCTTGGAGGTGGGGCTGGCAAAGTTCTTCAGCCGGACTCGGAATGGGGCGAGACTTTGCTAGCGGCCTCCGTGTGCCAAAAACAGGCAGTGGGAACAGCCGCGCCCAAAAATAACCACCCGAAGGCCGGGGCGCAAAATTTGTCCAGCGGAAAAAGGCCACAAAATGGAGGGGCTATAGCCTTGGGGGTGGGGCTGGCCAACAACCGTCCGCCGGACTCGGAATGGGGCGAGACTTTGCGAGAGGCCTCGGCGTGCCAAAAATAGGCCACGGGCACAGCTGCGCCCAAAAATAACCGCCCGAAGGCCGGGGCGCCAAGTTCGTCTAGTGGAAAAAGGCCACAAAAACGGGTGGGCTATAGCCTTGGGGGGTGGGGCTGGCCAACTTCGTCCGCCGGACTCGGAATGGCGCGAGACTTTGCGAGGGGCCTCCGTGTGCCAAAAATAGGCCGCAGGCACAGCCGCGCCCAAAAATAACCGCCCGAAGGCCGGGGCGCCAAGTTCGTCCAGCCGAAAAAGGACACAAAAACGAGTGGACTATAGCCTTGGGGGGTGGGGCTGGCGAACTTCGTCCGCCGGACTCGGAATGGTGCGAGACATTGCGAGGGTCCTCCGTGCGCCAAAAATAGGCCGTGGGTACGGCCACAACCAAAAATGACCGCCCGAAGGCCAGGGCGCCAAGTTCGTCCAGCGGAAAAAGGCCACAAAAACGGGTGGGCTATAGCCTTGGGGGGTGGGGCTGGCCAACTTCGTCCGCCGGACTCGGAATGGCGCGAGACATTGCGAGGGTCCTCCGTGTGCCAAAAATAGGCCGTGGGCACAGCCGCGACCAAAAATAACCACCCAAAGGCCGGGGCGTAAAATTTGTCCAGCGGAAAAAGGCCACAAAAACTGGTGTGCTATAGCCTTGGAGGGTGGGGCTGGCCAAGTTCGTCCGCCGGACTCGGAATGGGGCGAGACTTTGCAAGCGGCCTCCGTGTGCCAAAAACAGGCAGTGGGAACAGCCGCGCCCAAAAATAACCACCCGAAGGCCGGGGCGCAAAATTTGTCCAGCGGAAAAAGGCCACAAAAATGGAGGGGCTATAGCCTTGGGGGGTGGGGCTGGCCAACTTCGTCCGCCGGAGTCGGAATGGCGCGAGACTTTGCGAGGGGCCTCCGTGTGCCAAAAATAGGACGCGGTCACAACCGCGCCCAAAAATAACCGCCCGAAGGCCGGGGCGCCAAGTTCGTCTAGTGGAAAAAGGCCACAAAAACGGGTGGGCTATAGCCTTGGGGGGTGGGGCTGGCCAACTTCGTCCGCCGGACTCGGAATGGCGCGAGACTTTGCGAGGGGCCTCCGTGTGCCAAAAATAGGCCGCAGGCACAGCCGCGCCCAAAAATAACCGCCCGAAGGCCGGGGCGCCAAGTTCGTCCAGCGGAAAAAGGCCACAAAAACGGGTGGACTATAGCCTTGGGGGGTGGGGCTGGCCAACTTCGTCCGCCGGACTCGGAATGGTGCGAGACATTGTGAGGGTCCTCCGTGTGCCAAAAATAGGCCGTGGGCACGGCCACGACCAAAAATAACCGCCCGAAGGCCGGGGCGCCAAGTTCGTCCAGCGGAAAAAGGCCACAAAAACGGGTGGGCTATAGCCTTGGGGGGTGGGGCTGGCCAACTTCGTCCGCCGGACTCGGAATGGCGCGAGACATTGCGAGGGTCCTCCATGTGCCAAAAATAGGCCGCGGGCACAGCCGCGACCAAAAATAACCACCCGAAGGCCGGGGCGTAAAATTTGACCAGCGGAAAAAGGCCACAAAAACTGGTGTGCTATAGCCTTGGAGGGTGGGGCTGGCCAAGTTCGTCCGCCGGACTCGGAATGGGGCGAGACTTTGTAAGCGGCCTCCGTGTGCCAAAAACAACCAGTGGAAACAGCCGCGCCCAAAAATAACCACCCGAAGGCCGGAGCGCAAAATTTGTCCAGCGGAAAAAGGCCACAAAAACGAAGGGGCTATAGCCTTGGGGGGTGGGGCTGGCCAAGTTCGTCCGCCGGACTCGGAATGGGGCGAGACTTTGTGAGCGGCCTCCATGTGCCAAAAACAGTCCGCGGGCACAGCCGCGTCCAAAAATAACGGCCCGAAGGCCGGGGCGCCAAGTTCGTCCAGCGGAAAAAGGCCACAAAAACGGGTGGGCTATAGCGTTGGGGGGTGGGGCTGGCCAAGTTCATCCGCCGGAATGGGGCGAGACTTTGCGAGCGGCCTCCGTGTGCCAAAAATAGGCCGCGGGCACAGCCGCGCACCAAAATAACCCCCCGAAGGCCGGGGCGCCAAGTTCGTCCAGCGGAAAGAGGCCACAGAAACGGGTGGGCTATAGCCTTGGGAGGTGGGGCTCGCCAACTTCGTCCGCCGGACTCGGAATGGCGCGAGACTTTGCGAGGGGCCTCCGTGTGCCAAAAATAGGCCGCGTGCACAGCCGCACCCAAAAATAACCACCCGAAGGCCGGGGCGCCAAGTTCGTCCAGCGGAAAAAGGCCACAAAAACGGGTGGACTATAGCCTTGGGGGTGGGGCTGGCCACCTTCGTCCGCCGGACTCGGAATGGCGCGAGACAATGCGAGGGCCCTCCATGTGAACAAAATAGGCCGCGGGCACAGCCGAGCCCAAAAATAACCGCCCGAAGGCCGGGGCGCCAAGTTCGTCCAACGGAAAAAGGCCACAAAAACGGGTGGGCTATAGCCTTGGGGGGTGGGGCTGGCCGACTTCGTCCGCCGGACTCGGAATGGCGCGAGACATTGCGAGGGGCCTCCGTGTTCCAAAAATAGGCCGCGTGCACAGCCGCGCCCAAAAATAACCGCCCGAAGGCCGGGGCGTAAAATTTGACCAGCGGAAAAAGGCCACAAAAACTGGTGTGCTATAGCCTTGGAGGGTGGGGCTGGCCAAGTTCGTCCGCCGGACTCGGAATGGGGCGAGACTTTGCAAGCGGCCTCCGTGTGCCAAAAACAACCAGTGGAAACAGCCGCGCCCAAAAATAACCACCCGAAGGCCGGGGCGCAAAATTTGTCCAGCGGAAAAAGGCCACAAAAACGGAGGGGCTATAGCCTTGGGGGGTGGGGCTGGCCAAGTTCGTCCGCCGGACTCGGAATGGGGCGAGACTTTGTGAGCGGCCTCCATGTGCCAAAAACAGTCCGCGGGCACAGCCGCGTCCAAAAATAACGGCCCGAAGGCCGGGGCGCCAAGTTCGTCCAGCGGAAAAAGGCCACAAAAACGGGTGGGCTATAGCCTTGGGGGGTGGGGCTGGCCAAGTTCATCCGCCGGAATGGGGCGAGACTTTGCGAGCGGCCTCCGTGTGCCAAAAATAGGCCGCGGGCACAGCCGCGCACCAAAATAACCCCCCGACGGCCGGGGCGCCAAGTTCGTCCAGCGGAAAGAGGCCACAGAAACGGGTGGGCTATAGCCTTGGGGGGTGGGGCTGGCCCACTTCGTCCGCCGGACTCGGAATGGCGCGAGACTTTGCGAGGGGCCTCCGTTTGCCAAAAATAGACCGCGGGCACAGCCGCGCATAAAAATAACCGCCCGAAGGCCGGGGCGCCAAGTTCGTCAGCGGAAAAAGGCCACAAAAACGGGTGGGCTATAACCTTGGGGGGTGGGGCTGGCCGACTTCGTCCGCTGGACTCGGAATGGCGCGAGACTTTAAGAGGGGCCTCCGTGTGCCAAAAATAGGCCGCGGGCACAGCCGCACCCAAAACTATCCCCCCGAAGGCCGGGGCGCCAAGTTCGTCCAGCGGAAAAAGGCCACAAAAACGGGTGGGCTATAGCCTTGGGGGGTGGGGCTGGCCAACTTCGTCCGCCGGACTTGGAATGGCGTGGGACATTACGAGGGCCCTCCGTGTTCCAAAAATAGGCCACGGGCACAGCCGCGCCCAAAAATAACCGCCGGAAAGCCGGGGCGCCAAGTTCGTCCAGCGGAAAGAGGCTACAGAAACGGGTGGGCTATAGCCTTGGGGGGTGGGGCTGGCCAACTTCGTCCGCCGGACTCGGAATGGCGCGAGACTTTGCGAGGGGCCTCCGTGTACCAAAAATAGGCCGCGGGCACAGCCGTACCCAAAAATAACCTTCCGAAGGCCGGGGCACCAAGTTCGTCAGCGGAAAAAGGCCACAAAAACGGGTGGGCTATAGCCTTAGGGGGTGGGTCTGGCCGACTTCGTCCGCCGGACTCGGAATGGTGCGAGACTTTAAGAGGGGCCTCCATGTGCCAAAAATAGGCTGCGGCCACAGCCGCGCCCAAAAATAACCGCCCGAAGGCTGGGGCGCCAAGTTCGTCCAGCGGAAAAAGGCCACAAAAACGGGTAGGCTATAGCCTTGGGAGGTGGGGCTGGCCAACTTCGTCCGCCGGACTCGGAATGGCGCGAGACTTTAAGAGGGGCCTCCGTGTGCCAAAAACAGGCCGCGGGCACAGCCGCACCCAAAACTAACCCCCCGAAGGCCGGGGCGCCAAGTTCGTCCAGCGGAAAAAGGCCACAAAAACGGGTGGGCTATAGCCTTGGGGGGTGGGGCTGGCCAACTTCGTCCGCCGGACTTGGAATGGCGCGAGACATTGCGAGGGGCCTCCATGTGCCAAAAATAGGCCGTGTGCACAGCCGCGCCCAAAAATAACCGCCCGAAGGCCGGGGCGCCAAGTTCGTCCAGCGGAAAAAGGCCACAAAAACGGGTGGGCTATAGCCTTGGGGGGTGGGGCTGGCCAACTTCGTCCGCCGGACTCGGAATGGCGCGAGACTTTGCGAGGGGCCTCCGTGTACCAAAAATAGGCCGCGGGCACAGCCGTACCCAAAAATAACCTTCCGAAGGCCGGGGCACCAAGTTCGTCAGCGGAAAAAGGCCACAAAAACGGGTGGGCTATAGCCTTGGGGGGTGGGGCAGGCCGACTTCGTCCGCCGGACTCGGAATGGTGCGAGACTTTAAGAGGGGCCTCCGTGTGCCAAAAATAGGCTGTGGCCACAGCCGCGCCCAAAAATAACCGCCCGAAGGCTGGGGCGCCAAGTTCGTCCAGCGGAAAAAGGCCACAAAAACGGGTAGGCTATAGCCTTGGGAGGTGGGGCTGGCCAACTTCGTCCGCCGGACTCGGAATGGCGCGAGACTTTCCGAGGGGCCTCCGTGTGAAAAAAATAGGCCGCAGACACAACCGCGCCCAAAAATAACCGCCCGAAGGCCGGGGCGCCAAGTTCGTCCAGCGGAAAAAGGCCACAAAAACGGGTGGGCTATAGCCTTGGGGGGTGGGGCTAGCCAACTTCGTCCGCCGGACTTGGAATGGCGCGAGACATTACGAGGGCCCTCCGTGTGCCAAAAATAGGCCGCGGACAAAGCCGCGCCCAAAAATAACCGCCGGAAGGCCGGGGCGCCAAGTTCGTCCAGCGGAAAGAGGCCACAGAAACGGGTGGGCTATAGCCTTGGGGGGTGGGGCTGGCCAACTTCGTCCGCCGGACTCGGAATGGTGCGAGACTTTGCGAGGGGCCTCCGTGTACCAAAAATAGGCCGTGGGCACAGCCGCGCCCAAAAATAACCTCCCGAAGGCCGGGGCGCCAAGTTCGTCAGCGGAAAAAGGCCACTGGGTGGGCTAGCCTTGGGGGGTGGGGCTGGCCGAATTCGTCCGCCGGACTCGGAATGGCGCAAGACTTTAAGAGGGGCCTCCCTGTGCCAAAAATAGGCCGCGGGCACAGCTGCGCCTAAAAATAACCGCCCGAAGGCCGGGGCGCCAAGTTCGTCCAGCGGAAAAAGGCCACAAAAACAGGTGGGCTATAGCCTTGTGGGGTGGGGCTGGCCAAGTTCGTCCGCCGGACTCGGAATGGGTCTAGACTTTATGAACGGCCTCCGTGTGCCAAAAATAGGCCACGGCCATAGCCGCGCCCAAAAACAACCGCCCGAAGGCCGGGGTGCCAAGTTCGTCCAGCGGAAAAAGGCCACAAAAACGGGTGGGCTATAGCCTTGGGGGGTGGGGCTGGCCAACTTCGTCCGCCGGACTTGGAATGGCGCGAGACATTACGAGGGCCCTCCGTGTGCCAAAAATAGGCCGCGGACAAAGCCGCGCCCAAAAATAACCGCCGGAAGGCCGGGGCGCCAAGTTCGTCCAGCGGAAAGAGGCCACAGAAACGGGTGGGCTATAGCCTTGGGGGGTGGGGCTGGCCAACTTCGTCCGCCGGACTCGGAATGGTGCGAGACTTTGCGAGGGGCCTCCGTGTACCAAAAATAGGCCGTGGGCACAGCCGCGCCCAAAAATAACCTCCCGAAGGCCGGGGCGCCAAGTTCGTCAGCGGAAAAAGGCCACAAAAACGGGTGGGCTAGCCTTGGGGGGTGGGGCTGGCCGAATTCGTCTGCCGGACTCGGAATGGCGCGAGACTTTAAGAGGGGCCTCCCTGTGCCAAAAATAGGCCGCGGGCACAGCTGCGCCTAAAAATAACCGCCCGAAGGCCGGGGCGCCAAGTTCGTCCAGCGGAAAAAGGCCACAAAAACAGGTGGGCTATAGCCTTGTGGGGTGGGGCTGGCCAAGTTCGTCCGCCGGACTCGGAATGGGTCTAGACTTTATGAACGGCCTCCGTGTGCCAAAAATAGGCCACGGCCATAGCCGCGCCCAAAAACAACCGCCCGAAGGCCGGGGTGCCAAGTTCGTCCAGCGGAAAAAGGCCACAAAAACGGGTGGGCTATAGCCTTGGGGGGTGGGGCTGGCCAACTTCGTCCGCCGGACTTGGAATGGCGCGAGACTTTGCAAGCGGCCTCCGTGTGCCAAAAATAGGCCGCGGGCACAGCCATTCCAAAAATAACCACCCGAAGGTGGGCGCCAAGTTCGTCCAGCGGAAAAAGGCCACAAAAACGGGTGGGCTATAGCCTTGGTGGGTAGGGCTGGCCAAGTTCGTCTGCCGGACTCGGAATGTGGTGAGACTTTGCGAGCGGCCTCCGTTTACCAAAAATAGGCTGCGGGCACAGCCACACCAAAAAAAAACCGCCCGAAGGCCGGGTTGCCAAGCTCGTCCAGCAGAAAATTGCCACAAAAACGGGTGGGCTATAGCCTTGGGGGGTGGGGTTGGCCAAGTTCGTCCAGCAGAAAAAGGCCACAAAAACGGGTGGGCTATAGCCTTGGCGGGTGGCACTGGCCAAGTTCCTCCGCCGGACCCGGAATGGGGTGAGACTTTGCGAGCGGCTTCCGTGTGCCAAAAATAGGCCGCGGGGACAGCCGTACCCTAAAATAACAACCCGAAGGCCGGGGCGCCAAGTTCGTCCAGCGGAAAAAGGCCACAAAAACGGGTGGGTTATAGCCTTGGGGGGTGGCGCTGGCCAAGTTCCTCCGCTGGATTCGGAATGGGGCGAGACTTTGCGAGCGACCTCCGTGTGCCAAAAATAGGCCGCGGGCACAGCCGCTCCCAACAATAACCACCCGAAGACCGTGGCGCCAAGTTGGTCCCGCGCAAAAAGGACACAAAAACGGGTGGGCTATAGCCTAGGGGGGTGGGGCTGGCCAAGTTCGTCCCCCGGACTCAGAATGGGGTGAGACTTTGCGAGCGGCTTCTGTGTGCCAAAAATAGGCCACGGGGATAGCCGCACCCTAAAATAACCACCCGAAGGCCGGGGCGCCAAGTTCGTCCAGCGGAAAAAGGCCACAAAAACGGGTGGGGCATAGCCATGGGGGGGGGGGGGCTGGCCAAGTTTGTCCGCCGGACTCGGAATGGGGCGAGACTTTGCGAGCGGCCTCCGTGTGCCAAAAATAGGCCGCGGGCACGGCCGTAATACAAAATGACAGCCCGAAGTTTGGGGCGCCAAGTTCGATCAGCGGAAAAAGGCCACAAAAACGGCTAGGCTATAGCTTTGGCGGGTGGGGCTGTCCAAGTTCGTCTGCCGGACTCGGAATGGGACGAGACTTTGCGATCGGCCTCTGTGAGCCAAAAATATGCCACGGGCACAGCCGCACTGAGAAATAACAGCCTGAAGGCCGGAGCGCCAAGTTCGTCCAGCGAAAAAGGGCCACAAAAACGGGTGGGCTATAGCCTTGGGGTGTGGGGCTGGCCAAGTTCGTCCGCCGGACTCGGAATGGGGCGAGACTTTGCGAGCGGACTCCGTGTACCAAAAATAGGCTGCGAGCATGGCCACGCCCAAAAATAACTGCCCGAAGGCCGGGGCGCCAAGTTCGTCCTGCGGAAAAAGGCCACAAAAACGGGTGGGCTATAGCCTTGGGTGGTTGCGCTGGCCAAGTTCGTCCGCCTGACTCGGAATGGGACGAGACTTTGCGAGCGGCCTCTGTGAGCCAAAAATAGGCCGCGGGCATGGCCGCACTGAAAAAATAACCGTTCGAAGGCCGGGGCGCCAAGTTCGTCCAGCGGAAAAAGGCCACAAAACGGGTGGTCTATAGCCTTGGGGGCTGGGGCCGGCCAAGTTCGTCGGCCGGACTCGGAATGGGATGAGACTTTGCGAGCGGCCTCCGTGTGTCAAAAATAGGCAGCGGGCACAGCCACGATGAAAATTAACCAACCGAAGGCACGGGCGCCAAGTTCGTCCAGCGGAAAAAGGCCACAAAAATGGGTGGCCTATAGCCTTGGGGGGTGGGGCTGGCCATGTTCGTCCGCCGGACTTGCAATGGGACGAGACTTGGAGAGCGGCCTCCGTTCATCAAAAATAGGCCTTGGGCACAGCCGCGCCAAAAAATAACTGCCCGAAGGCCGGGACGCCCAGTTCGTCTAGCAAAAAAAGGCCACAAAAACGGGTGGGCTATATCCTTGGGGGGTGGGCTGGCCAAGTTCGTCCGCCGGACTCGGAATGGGGCGAGACTTTGCGAGCGGCCTCCGTGTGTCAAAAATATGCCGCGGGCACGGCCGCAATACAAAATGGCAGCCCGAAGTTCGGGGCGCCAAGTTCGATCAGCGGAAAAAGGCCACAAAAACGGCTATGCTGTAGCCTTGGCGGGTGGGGCGGGCCAAGTTCGTCCGCCGGACTCGGAATGGGACGAGACTTTGTGAGCGGTCTCCGTGTGAAAAAAATAGGCCACGGGCACAGCCGCACCCAAAAATAACCGCCCGAAGGACGGGTCACCAAGTTCGTCCAGCGGAAAAAGGCCACAAAAACGGGTGGGCTATAACGCTGGGGGGTGGGACTGGCCATGTTCGTCAGCCGGACTCGGAATGGGGTGAGACTTTGCGAGTGGCCTCCGTGTGAGGAAAATAGGATATGGACACAGCCGCGCCCAAAAATAACAGCCCGAAGGCCGGGGCGCCAAGTTCGTCCCGCGGAAAAAGGCCACAAAAACGGGTGGGCTATAGCCTTGGGGGGTGGGGTTGGCCAAGTTCTTCCGCCGGACTCGGAATGGGGAGAGACTTTGCGAGCGACCTCCGTGTGCCAAAATAGGCCGCGGGTACAGCCGCACCCAAAAATAACCGGCCGAAGGCCGGGGTGCCAAGTTCGTCCAGCGGAAAAAGGCCACAAAAACGGGTGGCTATAGCCTTGGGGGGTGGGGCTGGCCAAGTTCGTCCGCCGGACTCGGAATGGGACGAGACTTTGCGAGTGGCCTCCGTGTGTCAAAAATAGGCCTCGGGCACAGCCTCGCCCAAAAATAACGCCCGAAGGCCGGGGAGCCAAGTTCGTCCAGCAGAAAAAGGCCACAAAAATGGGTGGGCTATAGCCTTGGGGGGTGGGGCTGGCCAAGTTCGTCCGCCGGACTCGGACTGGGGCGAGACATTGCGAACGGCCTCCATGTGCTAAAAATAGGCCGCGGGTAAAGCCGCACCCAAAAATATCTGCCCGAAGGCCGGGGCGCCAAGTTCGTCCAGCGGAAAAAGGCCACAAAAACGGGTGGGCTATAGCCTTTGGGGGTGGGGCTAGCCAATTTCGTCCGCCGGACTCGGAATGGGACGAGACTTTGCGAGCGGCCTCCGTGTGCCAAAAATAGGCCGCGGGCACAACCGCGCCCAAAAATAACCCCCCGATGGCCGGGGCGCCCAGTTCGTCCAGCGGAAAAAGGCCACAAAAACGGGTGGGCTATAGCCTTGGGGGGTGGGGCTGGCCAAGTTCGTCCGCCAGACTTGGAATGGGGCGAGACTTTATGAGCAGCCACCGTGTGCCAAAAATAGGCCGTGGTCACAGCCGCGTCCAAAAATAACCACCCAAACGCCGGGGCGCCAAGTTCATCCGGCGGAAAAAGTCCACAAAAACGGGTGGGCTATAGTCCTGGGGGTGGGGCTGGCCAAGTTCGTCCGCCGGACTCGGAATGAGACGAGACTTTGCGAGCGGCCTCCGTGTGCCAAAAATAGGCTACGGGCACAGCCACACCAAAAAAATACCACCCGAAGGCCGGGTTGCCAAGTTCGTCCAGCGGAAAATTGCCACAAAAACGGGTGGGCTATAGCCTTGGGGGGTGGGGCTGGCCAAGTTCGTCCGCCGGACTCGGAATCGGATGAGACTTTGCGAGTGGCCTCCGTGTGCCAAAAATAGGCCATGGATGCAGCCGCGCCCAAAAATAACCGCCCGAAAGCAGGGGCGCCAAGTTCGTCCAGCGGAAAAAGCCCACAAAAATGGGTGGGCTATAGCCTTGGGGGGGGGGGGCTGGCCAAGCTCGTCCACCGGACTCGGAATAGGATGAGACTTTGCGAGTGGCATCCGTGTGCCCAAAATAGGCCACGGACACAGCCGCGCCCAATAATAACCTCCCGAAGGCCGGGGTACCAAGTTCGTCCAGCGGAAAAAGGGCACAAAAACGGATGGGCTATAGCCTTGGGGGGTGGGGCTAGCCAAGTTCGTCCGCCGGACTCGGAATGGGATGAGACTTTGCAAGCGGCCGACGTGTGCCAAAAATAGGCCACGGACAATGCCGCACCCAAAAATAACTGCCGAAGGCCGGGGCACAAAGCTCGTTCAGCGGAAAAAGTCTACAAAAACGGGTGGGCTATAGTCCTGGGGGTGGGGCTGGCCAAGTTAGTCCGCCGGACTCGGAATGAGACGAGACTTTGCGAGCGGCCTCCGTGTGCCAAAAATAGGCTGTGGGCACAGCCACGCCAAAAAAAAACCACCCGAAGGCCGGGTTGCCAAGTTCGTCCAGCGGAAAATTGCCACAAAAACGGGTGGGTGATAGCCTTGGGGGGTGGCGCTGGCCAAGTTCCTCCGCCGGACTCGGAATGGGGCGAGACTTTGCGAGCGACCTCCGTGTGCCAAAAATAGGCCGCGGGCACAGCCGCTCCCAACAATAACCGCCCGAAGACCGTGGCGCCAAGTTCGTCCCGCGCAAAAAGGACACAAAAACGGGTGGGCTATAGCCTTGGGGGGTGGGGCTGGCCAACTTCGTCCGCCGGACTTAGAATGGGGTGAGACTTTGCGAGCGGCCTCCGTGTGCCAAAAATAGGCCGCGGGCACAGCAGCAATACAAAATGACAGCCCGAAGGTTGGGAACCAAGTTCGTCCAGCGGAAAAAGGCCACAAAAACGGGTGGGCTATAGCCTTGGGGGGTGGGGCTGGCCAAGTTCGTCCGCCGGACTCGGATTGGGGCGAGACTTTGCGAGCGGCCTCTGTGTGTCAAAAATAGGCCACGGCCACAGCCGCGCCCAATAATAACCACCCGAACTCCGGGGCGCCAAGTTCGTCCAGCGGAAAAAGGCCACAAAAACGGGTGGGCTATAGCCTCGGGGGGTGGGGCTGGCCAAGTTCGTCCGCCGGACTCGGAATGGGGCGAGACTTTGCGAGCGGCCTTTGTGTGTCAAACATAGGCCACGGGCACAGCCGTGCCCAAAAAAAACCACCCGAACTCCGGGGCGCCAAGTTCGTCCCGCGGAAAAAGGCCACAAAAACGGGTGGGCTATAGCCTTGGGGGGTGGGGCTGGCCAAGTTCGTCCGCCGGACTCGGATTGGGGCGAGACTTTGCAAGCGGCCTCCATGTGCCAAAAATAGGGGGCGGGCATAGCCCCGCCCAAAAATAACTGCCCGAAGGCCGGGGTGCCAAGTTCGTCCAGCGTAAAAAGGCCACAAAAACGGGTGGGCTAAGCCTTGGGGGGTGGGGCTGGCCAAGTTCGTCCGCCGGACTCGGATTTGGGCGAGACTTTGCGAGAGGCCTCTGTGTGCCAAAAATAGGCCGCGGGCACAGCTGGCCCCAAAAATAACCGCGCGAAGGCCGGGGCGCCAAGTTCATCCAGCGGAAAAAGGCCACAAAAACGGATGGGCTATAGCCACGGGGGGTGGGGCTGGCCAAGTTCGTCCGCCGGACTCGGAATGGGACGAGATGTTGCGAGCAGCCTCCGTACACCAAAAATCGGCCGCGGGCACAGGTGCGCCCAAAAATAACCACCCGAACGCCGGTGCTCCAAGTTCGTCCAGCGGAAAAAGGCCACAAAAACGGGTGGGCTATAGCCTTGGGGGGTGGGGCTGGCCAAATTCGTCCGCCGGACTCGGAATGGGGCGAGACTTTGCGAGCGGCCTCTGTGTGCCAAAAATAGGCTGCAGGCACAGCCGTACCCAAAAATAACCACCCGAAGGCCGGGTCGCCAAGTTCGTCCAGCGGAAAAAGGCCACAAAAACGGGTGGGCTATAGCCTTGGGGGGTGGGGCTGCCCAAGTCCCTCCGCCGGACGCGGAATGGGGCGAGACTTTGCGAGCGGCCTCTGTGTGCCAAAAATAGGCCGCGGGCACAGTCGCGCCCCAAAATAACACCCCGTAGGTGGGGGCGCCAAGTTTGTCCAGCGGAAAAAGGCCACAAAAACGGGTGGGCTATAGCCTTGGGGGGTGGCGCTGGCCAAGTTCGTCCGCCGGTCTCGGAATGGGACGAGACTTTGTGAGCAGCCTCCGTACGCCAAAAATCGGCCGCGGCCACAGCCGTGCCCAAAAATAACCGCCCGAAGGCCGATGCGCCAAGTTCGTCCAGCGGAAAAAGGCCACAAAAACGGGTGGGCTATAGCCTAGGGGGTTGGGGCTGCCCAAGTTCGTCCGCCGGACTCGGAATGGGGCGAGACTTTGCGAGCGGCCTCTGTGTGCCAAAAATAGGCCGCAGGCACAGCCACGCCCAAAAAATAACCACCCGACGTCCGGGGCGCCAAGTTCGTCCAGCGGAAAAAGGCCACAAAAACGGGTGGGCTATAGCCTTGGGAGGTGGTACTGGCCAAGTTTGTCCACCGGGCTTGGAATGGGACGAGACTTTGCGAGCGGCCTCCCTGTACCAAAAATAGGCTGCAGTCACAGCCGTACCCAAAAATAACCACCCGTAGGCCGGGTCGCCAAGTTCGTCCAGCTGATAAAGGCCACAAAATCGGGTGGACTATAGCCTTGGGGGGTGGGGCTGGCCAAGTTCGTCCGCCGGACTCGGAATGGCTCGAGACTTTGCAAGCAGCCTCCCTGTGCCAAAAATAGGCTGCAGGCACAGCCGTACCCAAAAATAACCACCCGACGGCCGGGTCGACAAGTTCGTCCAGCGGAAAAAGGCCACAAAAACGGGTGGGCTATAGCCTTGGGGGGCGGGGCTGCCCAAGTCGCTCCGCCGGAATCGGAATGGGGCGAGACATTGCGAGCGGCCTCTGTGTGCCAAAAATAGGCCGCGGACATAGTCGCGCCCAAAAATAACGCCCCGAAGGCCGGGGCGCCAAGTTCGTCCAGCGGAAAAAGGCCACAAAAACGGGTGGGCTATAGCCTTGGGGGGTGGCGCTGGCCAAGTTCGTCCGCCGGACTCGGAATGAGACGAGACTTTGCGAGCAGCCTCCGTATGCCAAAAATTGGCCACCGGCACAGCCGTGCCCAAAAATAACCGCCCGAAGGCCGGTGCGCCAAGTTCGTCCAACGGAAAAAGGCCACAAAAACGGGTGGTCTATAGCCTTGGGTGGAGGGCTGGCCCACTTCGTCCGCCGGACTCGGAATGGGACGAGACTTTATGAGCGGCCTCCGCGTGCCAAAAATAGGCCGCTGGCATAGCTGCGCCCAAAAATAACCACCCGAAGGCCGGGGCGCCAAGTTCGTCCAGCGGAAAAATGGCCAAAAAATGGGTGGGCTATAGCCTTGGGTGGAGGGCTGGCCAACTTCGTCCGCCGGACTCGGAATGGGGCGAGACTTTGCGAGCGGCCTCTGCGTGCCAAAAATATGCCGCGGGCGCATCCGCGCACAAAAATTACCCCCCAAAGGTCAGCGCGCCCAAACCCCCCAGCCGAAAAATGGCCAAAAAACGGGTGGGCTACAGCCTTTGGGGAAGGGGCTAGCCAACTTCGTCTGCCGGACTCGGAATGGGACGAGACTTTGCGAGCGGCCTCCGCGTGCCAAAAATAGGCCGCGGGCACAGCCGCATCAAAAAATACCCGCCCGATGGCCGGGGCGCCAAGTTCTTCCAGCGGAAAAATGGCCACAAAAACGGGTGGGCTATAGCCTTGGGGGGTGGGGCTGGCCAAGTTCGTCCGCCAGACTCGGAATGGGGCGAGACTTTACGAGCGGCCTCCATATGCCACAAATAGGCCGTGGGCACAGACGCGCACAAAAATAACTGCCCGAAGGCCGGGGCGGCAAGTTTGTCCAGCGGAAAAAGGCCACAAAAACGGGTGGGCTATAGCCATGGGGGGTGGGGCTGGCCCACTTCGTCCGCCGGATTCGGAATGGGACCAGACCTTGCGAGAAGCTTCCGTGTACCAAACATAGGCCACCGGCACATCCGTACCCAAATATAACCATCCGAAGACCGGGGCGCCAAGTTCGTCCAGCGGAAAGGGGCCACAAAAACGGGTGGGCTATAGCCTTGGGGGGTGGGGATGGCCAAGTTCGTCTGCCAGGCTCGGAATGGGGCGAGACTTTGGAAGCGGACTCCGTGTGCCAAAAAATAGGCCGTGGGCAAAGCCGCACCCAAATATAACCACCCGAAGACCGTGGCGCCAAGTTCGTCCAGCGGAAAGGGGCCACAAAAACGGGTCGGCTATAGCCTTGGGGGGTGGGGCTGGCCAAGTTCGTCCGCCAGACTCGGAATGGGGCGAGACTTTACGAGCGGCCTCCATATGCCAAAAATAGGCCGCGGACACAGCCGCACCCAAAAATGACCGCCCGAAGGCCGGGTTGCCAAGTTCGTACAGCGGAAAAAGGGCACAAAAACGGGTGGGCTATAGCCTTGGGGGGTGGGGCTGGCCAAGTTTGTCCGCCGGACTCGGAATGGGGCTAGACTTTACGAGCGGCCTCCGTGTGCCAAAAATAGGCCACGGTTTTTGGCACACGGGCACAGCCGCACCCAAAAATAACCGCCCAAAGGCCGGGGCGCCAAGTTCGTCCAGCGGAAAAAGGCCACAAAAACGGGTGGGCTATAGCCTTGGGGGGTGGGGCTGGCCAAGTTCGTCCGCCGGACTCGGAATGGGGCTAGACTTTGCGAGCGGCCTCCATGAGCCAAAAATAAGCCGCGGGCACAGCCGCACCAAAAAAATAACCGGTCGAAGGCCGGGGCGCCAAGTTCGTCCAGCGGAAAAAGGCCACAAAAACGGGTGGGCTATAGCCTTGGGGTGTGGGGCTGGCCAAGTTCATCCGCCGGACTCGGAATGGGGCGAGACTTTGCGAGCGGCCTCTGTGTGCCAAAAATAGGCCGCGGGAATAGCCGCACCCAAAAATAACCGCCCGAAGGCCGGGGCGCCAAGTTCGTTCGGCGGAAAAAGTGCACAAAAACGGGTGGGCTATAGCCTTGGGGGGTGGGGCTGGCCAAGTTCGTCCGCCGGACTCGGAATGGGGCGAGACTTTGCGAGCGGCCACGGTGTTCCAAAAATAGGCTGCGGGCACAGCCGCGACCAAAATTAACCGACCGAAGGCCCGGGCGCCAAGTTCCTCCAACGGAAAAAGGCCACAAAAACGGGTGGCTATAGCCTTGGGTGGTGGGGCTGGCCAAGTTCGTCCGCCGGACTCGGAATGGGACGAGACTTTGTGAGCGGCCTCTGTGTGTCAAAAATAGGCCTCGGGCACAGCCTCGCCCAAAAATAACCACCCGAAGGCCGGGGAGCCAAGTTCGTCCAGCAGAAAAAGGCCACAAAAATGGGTGGGCTATAGCCTTGGGGGGTGGGGCTGGCCAAGTTCGTCCGCCGGACTCGGAATGGGAGGAGACTTTGCGAGCGGCCTCCATGTACCAAAAATAGGCTGCGGGCATAGCCACACGAAAAAAAAACCGCCCGAAGGCCGGGTTGCCAAGTTCGTCCAACAGAAAATTGCCACAAAAACGGGTGGGCTATAGCCTTGGGGGGTGGGGCTGGCCAAGTTCGTCCGCCGGACTTGGAATGGGGCGAGACTTTACGAGCGGCCACCGTGTGCCAAAATAGGCCGCGGGCATAGCCGTAGCAAAAAATAACTGCCCGAACGCCGGGGCGCCAAGTTCGTTCGGCGGAAAAAGGCCACAAAAATGGGTGGGCTACAGTCCTACGGTTGGGGCTGGCCAAGTTCGTCCGCTGGGATCGGAATGGGACGAGACTTTGCGAGTGGCCTCCGTGTGCCAAAAATAGGCTGCGGGCACAGCCACGCCAAAAAAAAACCACCCGAAGGCCGGGGAACCAAGTTCGTCCGCTGGACTCGGAATGGGGCGAGACTTTGCGAGCGGCCTCCGTGTGCCAAAAATAGGCCAAGGGCACAGCCGCGCCCAAAAATAACCACCCGAATGCCAGGGCACCAAGTTCGTCCGCCGGACTCGGAATGGGGCGAGACTTTGCGAGCGGCCTCCGTGTGCCAAAAATAGGGCAAGGGCACAGCCGCGCCCAAAAATAACCGCCCGAAGGCCAGGGAGCCAAGTTCGACCGCCAGACTCGGTATGGGGCGAGATTTTGCGAGCGGCCTCTGCGTGCAGAAAATAAGCCACTGGCACAGCTGCGCCCAAAAATAACCGCCCGAAGGCCGGGGCGCCAAGTTCGTCCAGCGGAAAAATGGCCAAAAAACGGGTGGGCTATAGTCTTGGGGGGAGGGGCTGGCCTACTTCGTCAGCCAGACTCGGAATGGGGTGAGACTTTGTGAGCGGCCTCCGCGTGCCAAAAATAGGCCACGGGCACATCCGCGCCTAAAAATAACCCCCCGAAGGTCGGCGCGCCCAAACCCCCCAGCGGAAAAATGACCAAAAAACGGGTGGGCTATAGCCTTGGGGGGAGGGGCTGGCCTACTTCGTCCGCCGGACTCGGAATTGGGCGAGACTTTGCGAGCGGCCTCCGCGTGCCAAAAATAGGCCACGGGCACAGCCGTACCCAAAAATAACCGCCCGAAGGCCGGGGTGCCAAGTTCGTCCAGCGGTAAAATGGCGAAAAAATGGGTGGGCTATAGCCTTGGGGGGAGGGGCTGGCCCACTTCGTCCGCTAGACTCGGAATCGGGTGACACTTTGCGAGCGGCCTCCGCTTGCCAAAAATAGGCCGCTAGCACAGCCATGCCCAAAAATAACTGCCCGAAGGTCAGCGCGCCCAAACCCCCCATCGGAAAAATGGTCAAAAAACGGGTGGGCTATAGCCTTGGGGGGAGGGGCTGGCAACCTTCGTCCGCCGGACTCGGAATGGGGATAGACTTTGCGAGCGGCCTCCGCGTGCCAAAAATAGGCCGCGGGCACAGCCGCGTCCAAAAATAACCCCCCAAAGGTCGGCGAACCCAAACCCCCCAGCGGAAAAATGACCAAAAAACGGGTGGGCTATAGCCTTGGGGGGAGGGGCTGGCCCACTTCGTCCGCCGGACTCGGAATGGGGCGAGACTTTGCGAGCGGCTTCCGCATGCCAAAAATAGGCTGCGGGCACAGCCGCGCACAAAAATAACCGCCCGAAGGCCGGGGCGCCAAGTTCGTCCAGCGGAAAAATGGCGAAAAAACGGGTGGGCTATAGCCTTGGGGGGAGGGGTTGGCCCACTTCGTCCGCCAGACTCGGAATGGGGCGAGACTTTGCGAGCGGTCTCCGCATGCCAAAAATAGGCTGCGGGCACAGCCGCGCCTAAAAATAACCCCCCGAAGGTCGGCGCGCCCAAACCCCCCAGCGGAAAAATGACCAAAAAACGGGTGGGCTATAGCCTTGGGGGGAGGGGCTGGCCGACTTCGTCCGCCGTACTCGGAATGGGGTGAGACTTTGCGAGCGGCCTCCGCATGCCAAAAATAGGCCGCGGGCACAGCCGCGCCCAAAAATAACCCCCCAAAGGTCAGCGCGCCCAAACCCCCCAGCGGAAAAATGACCAAAACACAGGTGGGCTATAGCCTTGGGGGGAGGGGCTGGCCTACTTCGTCCGCCGGACTCGGAATGGGGCGAGACTTTGCGAGCGGCCTCCGCGTGCGAAAAATAGGCCACGGACACAGCCGCGCCCAAAAATAACCGCCCGAAGGCCGGGGCGCCAAGTTCGTCCAGCGGAAAAATGGCGAAAAAACGGGTGGGCTATAGCCTTGGGGTGAGGGGCTGGCCCAGTTCGTCCGCCAGACTCGGAATGGGGCGAGACTTTGCGAGCGGCCTCCGCGTGCCAAAAATAGGCCGCTAGCACAGCCGCGTCCAAAAATAACTGCCCGAAGGTCAGCGCGCCAAAACCCCCCAGCGGAAAAATGGCCAAAAAACGGGTGGGCTATAGCCTTTGGGGGAGGGGCTGGCCAACTTCGTCCAGCGGACTCGGAATGGGGCGAGACGTTGCGAGCGGCCTCCGCCTGCCAAAAATAGGCCGCGGGCATAGGCGCGCCCAAAAATAACCGCCCGAAGGCCGGGGTGCCAAGTTCGTCCAGTGGAAAGATGGCCAAAAAAAGGGTGCGCTATAGCCTTGGGGGGAGGGGCTGGCCAACTTCGTCCGGCGGACTCGGAATGGGGCGAGACGTTGCGAGCGGCCTCCGCCTGCCAAAAATAGGCCGCGGGCACAGGCGCTACCAAAAATAACTGCCCGAAGGCCGGGGTGCCAAGTTCGTCCAGTGGAAAAATGGCATAAAAAACGGTGCGCTATAGCCTTGGGGGGAGGGGCTGGCCAACTTCGTCTGCCGGACTCGGAATGGGGCGAGACTTTACGAGCTGCCTCCGCGTACCAAAAATAGGCCGCGGGCACAGCCGTACCCAAAAATAACCACCCGAAGGCCGGGGCGCCAAGTTCGTCCAGCGGAAAAATGGCCAAAAAACGGGTGGGCTATAGCCTTGCGGGGAGGGGCTGGCCAACTTCGTTAGCCAGACTCGGAATGGGGTGAGACTTTGTGAGCGGCCTCCGCGTGCCAAAAATAGGCCACGGGCACATCCGCGCCTAAAAATAACCCCCCGAAGGTCGGCGCGCCCAAACCCCCCTGCGGAAAAATGACCGAAAAACGGGTGGGCTATAGCCTTGGGGGGAGGGGCTGGCCAACTTCGTCCGCCGTACTCGGAATGGGGTGAGACTTTGCGAGCTGCCTCCGCATGCCAAAAATAGGGCGCGGGCACAGCCGCGCCCAAAAATAACCCCCCAAAGGTCGGCGCGCCCAAACCCCCCAGCGGAAAAATGACCAAAAAACAGGTGGGCTACAGCCTTGGGGGGAGGGGCTGGCCTACTTCGTCCGCCGGACTCGGAATGGGGCGAGACTTTGTGAGCGGCCTCCGCGTGCGAAAAATAGGCCGCGGACACAGCCGCGCCCAAAAATAACCGCCCGAAGGCCGGGGCGCCAAGTTCGTCCAGCGGAAAAATGGCGAAAAAACGGGTGGGCTATAGCCTTGGGGGGAGGGGCTGGCCCACTTCGTCCGCCAGACTCGGAATGGGGCGAGACTTTGCGAGCGGTCTCCGAATGCCAAAAATAGGCTGCGGGCACAGCCGCGCCTAAAAATAACCCCCCGAAGGTCGGCGCGCCCAAACCCCCCAGCGGAAAAATGACCAAAAAACGGGTGGGCTATAGCCTTGGGGGGAGGGGCTGGCCGACTTCGTCCGCCGTACTCGGAATGGGGTGAGACTTTGCGAGCGGCCTCCGCATGCCAAAAATAGGCCGCGGGCACAGCCGCGCCCAAAAATAACCCCCCAAAGGTCAGCGCGCCCAAACCCCCCAGCGGAAAAATGACCAAAACACAGGTGGGCTATAGCCTTGGGGGGAGGGGCTGGCCTACTTCGTCCGCCGGACTCGGAATGGGGCGAGACTTTGCGAGCGGCCTCCGCGTGCGAAAAATAGGCCACGGACACAGCCGCGCCCAAAAATAACCGCCCGAAGGCCGGGGCGCCAAGTTCGTCCAGCGGAAAAATGGCGAAAAAACGGGTGGGCTATAGCCTTGGGGGTAGGGGCTGGCCCACTTCGTCCGCCAGACTCGGAATGGGGCGAGACTTTGCGAGTGGCCTCCACGTGCCAAAAATAGGCCGCGTACACAGCCGCGTCCAAAAATAACCCGCCGAAGGCCGGGGCGCCAAGTTCATCCAGCGGAAAAATGGCCAAAAAACGGGTGGGCTGTAGCCTTTGGGGGAGGGGCTGGCCAACTTCGTCCGCCGGACTCGGAATGGGGCGAGACTTTTGCAAGCTCCCTCCGCGTGCCAAAAATAGGCCAGGGGCAGAGCCGCGCGCAAAAATAACCGCCCGAAGGCCGGGGCGCCAAATTCGTCCAGCGGAAAAATGGCCAAATAACGGGTGGGCTATAGCCTTGAGGGGAGGGGCTGGCCAACTTCGTCCGCCGGACTCGGAATGGGGCGAGACTTTGCGAGCATCCTCCGCGTACTAAAAATAGGCCGCGGGTACAGCCGCGCCCAAAAATAACCCCCCGAAGGTCGTTGCGTCCAAACCTCCCAGCGGAAAAATGGCCAAAAAACGGGTGGGCTATAGCCTTGGGGGGAGGGGCTGGCCCACTTCGTCCGCCGGACTCGGAATGGGACGAGACTTTGCGAGCGGCCTCCGTGTGCCAAAAATAGGACACGGGCACAGCCGCGTCCCAAAATAACCGCCCGAAGGTCAGCGCGCCCTAACCCCCCAGCGGAAAAATGGCCAAAAAACGGGTGGGCTATAGCCTTGGGGGGAGGGGCTGGCCAACTTGGTCCGCCGGACTCGGAATGGGGTGAGACATTGCGAGCTCCCTCCGTGTGCCAAAAATAGGCCAGGGGCAGAGCCGCGCGCAAAAATAACCGCCCGAAGGCCGGGGCGCCAAATTCGTCCAGCGGAAAAATGGCCAAATAACGGGTGGGCTATAGCCTTGGGGGGAGGGGCTGGCCGACTTCGTCCGCCAGACTCGGAATGAGGCGAGACTTTGCGACCGGCCTCCGCGTGCCAAAAATAGGCCGTGGGCACAGCCGCGCCCAAAAATAACCCCCCGAAGGTCGGCGCGCCCAAACCCCCTAGCGGAAAAATGGCTAAAAAACGGGTGGGCTGTAGCCTTTGGGGGAGGGGCTGGCCAACTTCATCCGCCGGACTCGGAATGGGGCGAGACTTTTGCGAGCTCCCTCCGTGTGCCAAAAATAGGCCAGGGGCAGAGCCGCGCGCAAAAATAACCGCCCGAAGGCCGGGGCGCCAAATTCGTCCAGCGGAAAAATGGCCAAATAACGGGTGGGCTATAGCCTTGGGGGGAGGGGCTGGCCGACTTCGTCCGCCAGACTCGGAATGAGGCGAGACTTTGCGACCGGCCTCCGCGTGCCAAAAATAGGCCGTGGGCACAGCCGCGCCCAAAAATAACCCCCCGAAGGTCGGCGCGCCCAAACCCCCTAGCGGAAAAATGGCTAAAAAACGGGTGGGCTATAGCCTTGGGGGGAGGGGCTGACCAACTTCGTCCGCCGGACTCGGAATGGGGCAAGACTTTGCGAGCGGCCTCCGTGTGCCAAAAATAGGCCACGGCCACAGCCGTGCCCAAAAATAACCGACCGAAGGCCGGGGCGCCAAGTTCGTCCAGCGGAAAAATGGCCAAAAAACGGGTGGGCTATAGCCTTGGGGGGAGGGGTTGGCCAACTTCGTCCGCCGGACTCGGAATGGGGCGAGACTTTGCGAGCGGCTTCCGCGTGCCAAAAATAGGCCGCGGGCACAGCCGCACCCAAAAATAACTACCCGAAGGCCGGGGCACCAAGTTCGTCCAGCGGAAAAATGGCCAAAAAACGGGTGGGCTATAGCCTTGGGGGGAGGGGCTGGCCAACTTCGTCCGCCGGACTCGGAATGGGGCGAGACTTTGCGAGCGGCCTCCGTGTGCCAAAAATAGGCCACGGGCACAGCCGCACCCAAAAATAACCACCCGAAGGCCGGGGCGCCAAGGTCGTCCAGCGGAAAAATGGCCAAAAAAGGGGTGGGCTATAGCCTTGGGGGGAGCGGCTGGCGAACTTCGTCCGCCGGACTCGGAATGGGGCGAGACTTTTGCGAGCTCCCTCCGCGTGCCAAAAATTGGAGAGGGGAAGAGCCGCGCGCAAAAATAACCGCCCGAATGCCGGGGCGCCAAGTTCGTCCAGCGGAAAAATGGCCAAAAACGGGTGGGCTATAGCATTGGGGGGAGCCGCTGGCCAACTTCGTCCGCCGGACTCGGAATGGGGCGAGACTTTGCGAGCGGCCTCCACGTGCCAAAAATAGGCCGCGGGCACAGCCGCGCCCAAAAATAACCCGCCGAAGGCCGGGGCGCCAAGTTCGTCCAGCGGAAAAATGGCCAAAAAACGGGTGGGCTGTAGCCTTTGGGGGAGGGGCTGGCCAACTTCTTCCGCCGGACTCGGAATGGGGCGAGACTTTTGCGAGCTCCCTCCGTGTGCCAAAAATAGGCCAGGGGCAGAGCCGCGCGCAAAAATAACCGCCCGAATGCCGGGGCGCCAAGTTCGTCCAGCGGAAAAATGGCCAAAAACGGGTGGGCTATAGCATTGGGGGGAGGCGCTGGCCAACTTCGTCCGCCGGACTCGGAATGGGGCGAGACTTTGCGAGCGGCCTCCACGAGCCAAAAATAGGCCTCGGGCACAGCCGCGCCCAAAAATAACCGCCCGAAGGCCGGGGCGCCAAGTTCATCCAGCGGAAAAATGGCCAAAAAACGGTTGGCTATAGCCTTGGGGGGAGGGGCTGGCCAACTTCATCCACCGGATTCGGAATGGGGTGAGACTTTGCGAGCAGCCTCCGCGTGCCAAAAATAGGCCGCGGGCACAGCCGCACCCAAAAACAACCCCCCGATGGCCGGCGTGCCCAAACCCCCCAGCGGAAAAATGGCCAAAACACGGGTGGGCTATAGCCTTGGGGGGAGGGGCTGGCCAACTTCGTCCGCCGGACTCGGAATGGGGCGAGACTTTGCGAGCGGCCTCCGCGTGCCAAAAATAGGCCACGGACACAGCCGCGCCCAAAAATAACCGCCCGAAGGCCGGGGCGCCAAGTTCGTCCAGCGGAAAAATGGCCAAAAAACAGGTGGGCTATAGCCTTGGGGGGAGCCGGACTCGGAATGGGGTGAGACTTTGCGAGCGGCCTCCGCGTGCCAAAAATAGGCCGTGGGTACAACTGCGCCCAAAAATAACCCCCCGAAGGCCGGGGCGCCAAGTTCGTCCAGCGGAAAAATGGCCAAAAAACGGGTGGGCTATAGCGTTGGGGGTTGGGGCTGGCCAACTTCGTCCGCCGGACTCGGAATGGGGCGAGACTTTGTGAGCGGCCTCCACTTACCAAAAATAGGCCGCGGGCACAGCCGCACCGAAAAGTAACCCCCCGAAGGTCGGCGCGCCCAAAGGCCACAACGGAAAAATGGCCAAAAAACGGGTGGGCTATAGCCTTGGGGGGAGGGGCTGGCCACCTTCGTCCGCCGGACTCGAAATGGGCCGAGACTTTACGAACGGCCTCCGCATGCCAAAAATAGGACGCGGGCACAGCTGCGCCCAAAAATAACCGCCCGAAGGCCGGGGCGCCAAGTTCGTCCAGCGGAAAAATGGCCAAAAAACGGGTGGGCTATAGCCTTGGGGGGAGGGGCTGGCCAACTTAGTCCGCCGGACTCGGAATGGGGCGAGACTTTACGAGCGGCCTCCGCGTGCCAAAAATAGGCCGCGGGAACAGCCGCACCCAAAAGTAACCCCCCGAAGGTCGGTGCGCCCAAAGCCCACTGCGGAAAAATGGCCAAAAAACGGGTGGCCTATAGCCTTGGGGGGAGGGGCTGGCCACCTTCGTCCGCCGGACTCGGAATGGGCCGAGACTTTGCGAACGGCCTCCGTGTGCCAAAAATAGGCCGCGGGCACAGCCGTGCCAAAAAATAACCGGACGAAGGCCGGGGCCCCAAGTTCGTCCAGCGGAAAAAGGCCAAAAAAACGGGTGGGCTATAGCCTTGGGGGGTGGGGCTGACCCAATTCGTCCGCCAGACTTGGAATGGCGCGAGACTTTGCGAGGGGCCTCCGTGTGCCAAAAATAGGCCGCAGGCATAGCCGCGCCAAAAAATAACCACCCGAAGGCCGGGGCGCCAAAGTTCGTCCAGCGGAAAAAGGCCACAAAAATGGGTGGGCTATATCCATGGGGGGTGGGGCTGGCCAACTTCGTCCGCCGGACTCGGAATGGCGCGAGACTTTGCGAGGGCCATCCATGTGCCAAAAAGAGGCCGCGGGCACAGCCGTGCCCAAAAATAACCGCCCGAAGGCCGGGGCGCCAAGTTCGTCCAGCGGAAAAAGGCCACAAAAACGGGTGGGCTATAGCCTTGGGGGTGGGGCTGGCCAATTTCGTCCGCCGGACTCGGAATGGCGCGAGAGTTCTTGAGGGGCCTCCGTGTGCCAAAAATAGGCCGCGGGAACAGCCGCGCCCAAAAATAACCGCCCGAAGGCCGGGGCGCCAAGTTCGTCCAGGGGAAAAAGGCCACAAAAACGGGTGGGCTTTAGCCTTGGGGGGTGGGGCTGGCCTACTTCATCCGTCGGACTCGGAATAGCGCGAGAATTTGTGAGGAGCCTCCGTGTGGCAAAAATAGGCCGCGGGCACAGCCGTGCCCAAAAATACCCGCCCGAAGGCCGGGGCCCCAAGTTCGTCCAGCGGAAAAAGGCCACAAAAATGGGTGGGCTATAGCCTTGGGGGGTGGGGCTGGCCTACTTCGTCTGTCGGACTCGGAATAGCGCGAGAATTTGCGAGGAGCCTCCGTGTGGCAAAAATAGGCCGCGGGCACAGCCGTGCCCAAAAATACCCGCCCGAAGGCCGGGGCCCCAAGTTCGTCCAGCGGAAAAAGGCCACAAAAATGGGTGGGCTATAGCCTTGGGGGGTGGGGCTGGCCAACTTCGTCCGCCGGAATCGGAATGGCGCGAGCCTTTCCGAGGCGCCTCCGTGTGCCAAAAATAGGCCGCGGGCACAGCCGCGCCCAAAAATACCCGCCCGAAGGCCGGGGCGCCAAGTTCATCCAGCCGAAAAAGGCCACAAAAACGGGTGGGCTATAGCCTTGGGGGGTGGGGCTGGCCAACTTCGTCCGCCGGACTCGGAATGGCGCGAGACTTTGCGAGGCACCTCCGTGTGCCAAAAATAGGCCGTGGGCACAGCCGCGCCCAAAAATACCAGCCCGAAGGCCGGGGCGCCAAGTTCGTCCAGCGGTAAAAGGCCACAAAAACGGGTGGGCTATAGCCTTGGGGGGTGGGGCTGGCCAACTTCGTCCGCCGGACTCGGAATGGCGCGAGCCTTTCCGAGGCTCCTCCGTGTGCCAAAAATAGGCCGCGGGCACAGCCGCGCCCAAAAATACCCGCCCGAAGGCCGGGGCGCCAAGTTCGTCCAGCGGAAAAAGGCAACAAAAATGGGTGGGCTATAGCCTTGGGGGGTGGGGCTGGCCTACTTCGTCCGTCGGACTCGGAATAGCGCGAGAATTTGCGAGGAGCCTCCGTGTGGCAAAAATAGGCCGCGGGCACAGCCGTGCCCAAAAATACCCGCCCGAAGGCCGGGGCCCCAAGTTCGTCCAGCGGAAAAAGGCCACAAAAACGGGTGGGCTATAGCCTTGGGGGGTGGGGCTGGCCAACTTCGTCCGCCGGAATCGGAATGGGGCGAGCCTTTCTGAGGCGCCTCCGTGTGCCAAAAATAGGCCTCGGGCACAGCCGCGCCCAAAAATACCCGCCCGAAGGCCAGGGCGCCAAGTTCATCCAGCCGAAAAAGGCCACAAAAACGGGTGGGCTATAGCCTTGGGGGGTGGGGCCGGCCAACTTCGTCCGCCGGACTCGGAATGGCGCGAGACTTTGCGAGGCACCTCCATGTGCCAAAAATAGGCCGTGGGCACAGCGGCGCCCAAAAATACCCGCCCGAAGGCCGGGGCGCCAAGTTCGTCCAGCGGTAAAAGGCCACAAAAACGGGTGGGCTATAGCCTTGGGGGGTGGGGCTGGCCAACTTCGTCCGCCGGACTCGGAATGGCGCGAGCCTTTCCGAGGCTCCTCCGTGTGCCAAAAATAGGCCATGGCACACAGCGCGCCTAAAATACCCGCCCGAAGGCCGGGGCGCCAAGTTCGTCCAGCGGAAAAAAGCCACAAAAACGGGTGGGCTATAGCCTTGGGGGGTGGGGCTGGCCTACTTCGTCCGTCGGACTCGGAATAGCGCGAGAATTTGCGAGGAGCCTCCGTGTGGCAAAAATAGGCCGCGGGCACAGCCGTGCCCAAAAAAACCCGCCCGAAGGCCGGGGCCCCAAGTTCGTCCAGCGGAAAAAGGTCACAAAGACGGGTGGGGTATAGCCTTGGGGGGTGGGGCTGGCCAACTTCGTCCGCCGGACTCGGAATGGCGCGAGACTTTCCGAGGCGCCTCCGTGTGTCAAAAATAGGCCGCGGCCACATCCGCGCCCAAAAATACCTGCCCGAAGGCCGGGGCGCCAAGTTCGTCCAGCGGAAAAAGGCTACAAAAACGGGTGGGCTATAGCCTTGGGGGGTGGGGCTGGCCTACTTCGACCACCGAACTCGGAATGGGGCGTGACTTTCCGAGGCACCTCCGTGTGCCAAAAATAGGCCGCGGGCACAGCCGCGCCGAAAAATACCCGCCCGAAGTCGGGGGCGCCAAGTTCGTCCAGCGGAAAAAGGCCACAAAAACGGGTGGGCTATAGCCTTGGGGGGTGGGGCTGGCCAACTTCGTCCGCCGGACTCGGAATGGCGGGAGACTTTGCGAGGGCCCTCCGTGTGCCAAAAATAGGCCGTGGGCACAGCCGTGCTAAAAAATAACCACCCGAAGGCCGGGGCGCCAAGTTCGTCCAGCGGAAAAAGGCCACAAAAACGGGTGGGTTATAGCCTTGGGGGTTGGGGCTGGCCAACTTCGTCCGCCGGACTCGGAATGGCGCGAGACTTTGCAAGGGCCCTCCGTGTGCCAAAAATAGGCCGCGGGAACAGCCGCGTCCAAAAATAAACTCCCGAAAGCCGGGGCGCCAAGTTCGTCCAGCGGAAAAAGACCACAAAAACGGGTGGGCTATAGCCTTGGGGGGTGGGGCTGGCCAACTTCGTCCGCCGGACTCGGAATGGCGGGAGACTTTGCGAGGGCCCTCCGTGTGCCAAAAATAGGCCGCGGGCACAGCCGCGTCCAAAAATAACCACCCGAAGGCCGGGGCGCCAAGTTCGTCCAGCGGAAAAAGGCCACAAAAATGGGTGGGCTGTAGCCTTGGGGGGTGGGGCTGGCCAACTTCGTCCGCCGGACTAGGAATGCCGCGAGACTTTGCGAGGGGCCTCCGTGTGCAAAAAACATAGGCCACGGGCACAGCCGCGCCCAAAAATAACCGTCCGAAGGCCGGTGCGCCAAGTTCGTCCAGCTGAAAAAGGCCACAAAAACGGGTGGGCTATAGCCTTGGGGGGTGGGGCTGGCCAACTTCGTCCGCCGGACTAGGAATGCCGCGAGACTTTGCGAGGGGCCTCCGTATGCCAAAAATAGACCGCGGGCAAAGCCGCGCCCAAAAATAACCGCCCGAAGCCGGGGAGCCAAGTTCGTCCAGCGGAAAAAGGCCACAAAAACGGGTGGGCTATCGCCTTGGGAGGTGGGGCTGGCCAACTTCGTCCGCCGGACTCGGAATGGCGCGAGACTTTGCGAGGGCCCTCCGTGTGCCAAAAATAGGCCGCGGGCACAGCCGCGCGCAAAAATAACCGCCCGAAGGCCGGGGCGCCAAGTTCGTCCAGCGGAAAAAGGCCACAAAAACGGGTGGGCTATAGCCTTGGGGGGTGGGGCTGGCCAACTTCGTCCGCCGGACTCGGAATGGCGGGAGACTTTGCGAGGGCCCTCCGTGTGCAAAAAATAGGCCGAGGGCACAGCCGCGTCCAAAAATAACCACCCGAAGGCCGGGGCGCCAAGTTCGTCCAGCGGAAAAAGGCCACAAAAATGGGTGGGCTGTAGCCTTGGGGGGTGGGGCTTGCCAACTTCGTCCGCCGGACTAGGAATGCCGCGAGACTTTGCGAGGGGCCTCCGTGTGCAAAAAACATAGGCCACGGGCACAGCCGCACCCAAAAATAACCGTCCGAAGGCCGGGGCGCCAAGTTCGTCCAGCTGAAAAAGGCCACAAAAACGGGTGGGCTATAGCCTTGGGGGGTGGGGCTGGCCAACTTCGTCCGCCGGACTCGGAATGCCGCGAGACTTTGCGAGGGGCCTCCGTATGCCAAAAATAGGCCGCGGGCACAGCCGCGCCCAAAAATAACCGCCCGAAGGCCGGGGAGCCAAGTTCGTCCAGCGGAAAAAGGCCACAAAAACGGGTGGGCTATCGCCTTGGGAGGTGGGGCTGGCCAACTTCGTCCGCCGGACTCGGAATGGCGCGAGACTTTGCGAGGGCCCTCCGTGGGCCAAAAATAGGCCGCGGGCACAGCCGCGCCCAAAAATAACCGCCCGAAGGCCGGGGCGCCAAGTTTGTCCAGCGCAAAAAGGCCACAAAAACGGGTGGGCTATAGCCTTGGGGGGTGGGGCTGGCCAACTTGGTCCGCCGGACTCGGAATGGCGGGAGACTTTGCGAGGGCCCTCTGTGTGCCAAAAATAGGCCGCGGGCACAGCCGCGTCCAAAAATAACCACCCGAAGGCCGGGGCGCCAAGTTCGTCCAGCGGAAAAAGGCCACAAAAATGGGTGGGCTGTAGCCTTGGGGGGTGGGGCTGGCGAACTTCGTCCGCCGGACTAGGAATGCCGCGAGACTTTGCGAGGGGCCTCCGTGTGCAAAAAACATAGGCCACGGGCACAGCCGCGCCCAAAAATAACCGTCCGAAGGCCGGGGCGCCAAGTTCGTCCAGCTGAAAAAGGCCACAAAAACGGGTGGGCTATAGCCTTGGGGGGTGGGGCTGGCCAACTTGGTCCGCCGGACTCGGAATGGCGGGAGACTTTGCGAGGGCCCTCCGTGTGCCAAAAATAGGCCGCGGGCACAGCCGCGTCCAAAAATAACCACCCGAAGGCCGGGGCGCCAAGTTCGTCCAGCGGAAAAAGGCCACAAAAACGGGTGGCCGATAGCCTTGGGGGGTGGGGCTGGCCAACTTCGTCCGCCGGATTCGGAATAGCGCGAGACTTTGTGAGACGCCTCCATGTGCCAAAAATAGGCCGCGGGCACAGCCGCGACCAAAAATACCTGCCCGAAGACCGGGGCGCCAAGTTCGTCCAGCGGAAAAAGGCCACAAAAACGGGTGGGCTATAGCCTTGGGGGGTGGGGCTGGCCCACTTCGTCCGACGGACTCTGAATGGCGCGAGAATTTGCGAGGTGCCTCCGTGTGCCAAATATAGGCCGCGGGCGCATCCGCGCTTAAAAATACCCCCCCGAAGGCCGGGGCGCCAAGTTCGTCCAGCGGAAAAAGGCTACAAAAACGGGTGGGCTATAGCCTTGGGGGCTGGGGCTGGCCCACTTCGTCCACCGGAATCGGAATGGCGCGAGACTTTGCGAGGCGCCTCCGTGTGAAAAAAATAGGCCGCGGGTGCATCCGCGCTTAAAAATACCCACCCGAAGGCCGGGGCGCCAAGTTCGTCCAGCGGAAAGAGGCCACAAAAACGGGTGGGCTATAGCCTTGGGGGGTGGGGCTGGCCAACTTCGTCCGCCGGACTCGGAATGGCGCGAGACTTTGCGAGGCGTCTCCTTGTGCCAAAAATAGGCCGCGGGCAGAGCCGCGCCCAAAAATACCTGCCCGAAGGCCGGGGCGCCAAGTTCGTCCAGCGGAAAGAGGCCACAAAAACGGGTGGGCTATAGCCTTGGGGGGTGGGGCTGGCCAACTTCGTCCGCCGGACTCGGAATGGCGCGAGACTTTGCGAGGCGTCTCCTTGTGCCAAAAATAGGCCGCGGACAGAGCCGCGCCCAAAAATACCTGCCCGAAGGCCGGGGCGCCAAGTTCGTCCAGCGGAAAGAGGCCACAAAAACGGGTGGGCTATAGCCTTGGGGGTGGGGCTGGCCAACCGTCCGCGGACTTGGAATGGCGCGAGACTTTGCGAGGCACCTCCGTGTGCCAAAAATAGGCCGCAGGCACAGCCGTGCCCCACAATACCCGCCGCAGGCCGCGGCGCCATGTTCTTCCCGCGGAAAGAGGCCACAACACCGGGTGGGCTATAGCCTTGGGGGGTGGGGCTGGCCAACTTCGTCCGCCGGACTCGGAATGGCGCGAGACTTTGCGAGGCGTCTCCTTGTGCCAAAAATAGGCCGCGGGCAGAGCCGCGCCCAAAAATACCTGCCCGAAGGCCGGGGCGCCAAGTTCGTCCAGCGGAAAGAGGCCACAAAAACGGGTTGGCTATAGCCTTGGGGCGTGGGGCTGGCCAACCGTCCGCGGACTTGGAATGGCGCGAGACTTTGCGAGGCACCTCCGTGTGCCAAAAATAGGCAGGGCAGAGCCGCGCCCAAAAATACCTGCCCGAAGGCCGGGGCGCCAAGTTCGTCCAGCGGAAAGAGGCCACAAAAACGTGTTGGCTATAGCCTTGGGGGGTGGGGCTGGCAAACTTTGTCCGCCGGATTCGGAATGGCGCGAGACTTTGCGAGGCGCCTCCGTGTGCAAAAATAGGCCATGGGCACAGCCGCGCCAAGAAATACCCGCCCGAAGGCCGGGGCGCCAAGTTCGTCCAGCGGAAAGAGGCCACAAAAACGGGTGGGCTATAGCCTTGGGGGGTGGGGCTGGCCAACTTCGTCCGCCGGACTCGGAATGGCGCGAGTCTTTGCGAGGCGCCTCCGTGTGCCAAAAATAGGCCGCGGGCACAGCTTGGCGCCAAAAATACCCGCCCGAAGGCCGGGCGCCAAGTTCGTCCAGCAGAAAGAGGCCACAAAAGCGGGTGGGCTATAGCCTTGGGGGTGGGGCTGGCCAACCGTCCGCCGGACTCGGAATGGCGCGAGACTTTGCGAGGCGCCTCAGTGTGCCAAAAATAGGCCTTGGGCACAGCCGCGCCCAAAAATACCCGCCCAGGAAGGCGGGCGCCAAGTTCGTCCAGCGGAAAGAGGCCACAAAAGCAGGTGGGCTATAGCCTTGGGGGTGGGGCTGGCCAACCGTCCGCACCGGACTCGGAATGGCGCGAGACTTTGCGAGGTGCCTCCGTGTGCCAAAAATAGGCCGCGGGCACAGCGCGCCCAAAACTACCCGCCCGAAGGCCGGGCGCCAAGATCGTCCAGCGGAAAGAGGCCACAAAAGCGGGTGGGCTATAGCCTTGGGGGTGGGGCTGGCCAAACCGTCCGCTGGACTCGGAATGGCGCGAGACTTTGCGAGGCGCCTCCGTGTGCCAAAAATAGGCGCGGGCACAGCCGCGCTTAAAAATACCCGCCGAAGGCCGGGCGCCAAGTTCGTCCAGCGGAAAGAGGCCACAAAAGCGGGTGGGCTATAGCCTTGGGGGTGCGGCTGGCCAACTCCGTCCCCCGGACTCGGAATGGCGCGAGTCTTTGCGAGCCGCCTCCGTGTGCCAAAAATAGGCCGCGGGCACAGCCGCGCCCAGGAATACCCGCCCGAAGGCCGGGGCGCCAAGTTCGTCCAGCGGAAAGGGGCCACAAAAACGGGTGGGCTATAGCCTTGGGGGGTGGGGCTGGCCCACTTCGTCCGCCGGACTCGGAATGGCGCGAGACTTTGCGAGCCGCCTCCGTGTGCCAAAAATAGGCCGCGGGCACAGCCGCGCCCAAAAATACCCGCCCGAAGGCGGGTGCGCCAAGATCGTCCAGCGGAAAGAGGCCACAAAAAGCGGGTGGGCTATAGCCTTGGGGGTGGGGCTGGCCAACAGTCCGCCGGACTCGGAATGGCGCGAGACTTTGCGAGGCGCCTCCGTGTGCCAAAAATAGGCCGCGGGCACAGCCGCGCAAAAATACCCGCCCAAGGCCGGGCGCCAAGTTCGTCCTGCGGACACAGGCCACACCACCGGGGGGGCTATAGCCTTGGGGGGTGGGGCTGGCCAACCTCGTCCGCCGGACTCGGAATGGCGCAAGACTTTGCGAGGCGCCTCCGTGTGCCAAAAATAGGCCGCGGGCACAGCTGCGCCTAAAAATACCCGCCCGAAGGCCGGGGCGCCAAGTTCGTCCAACAGAAAGAGGCCACAAAAACGGGTGGGCTATAGCCTTGGCGGGTGGGGCTGGCCAACTTCGTCCGCCGGACTCGGAATGGCGTGAGACTTTGCGAGGCGCCTCCGTGTGCCAAAAATAGGCCGCGGGCACAGCCGCGCCCAAAAATACCCGCCCGAAGGTCGTGGTGCCAAAACCCCCCAGCGGAAAAATGGCCAAAAAACGGGTGGTCTATATCCTTGGTGGGGGGCGCGGGCGAAGTTCGTTAGCCGGACTCGGAATGGGGCGAGACTTTGCGAGGGGCCTCGGGGTGCCAAAACTAAGCCGCGGGCAAAGCCGCGCCCAAAAATAAGATCCCGAAGATCGTGGTGCCAAAACCCCCCAGCGGAAAAATGGCCAAAAAACGGGTGGGCTATAGCCTTAGTGGGGGGCGCGGGCGAGTTAAATCCGCGGACTCGGAATGGGGTGAGACTTTGCGAGGAGCCTTGGGGTGCCAAAAATAAGCCATGGGCATAGCCGCACCCAAAAATTAGTGCCCGAAGGTCGTGCTGCCAAAACCCCCCAGCGGAAAAATGGCCAACCAATGGGTGGGCTATAGCCTTGGTGGGGGGCGCGGCAGAAGTTCGTTCGCGGACTCGGAATGGGGCGAGACTTTGCGAGGGCCTCGGGGTGTCAAAAATAAGCCGCGGCCAAAGCAGCGCCCAAAATAAGTGCCGAAGATCGTGGTGCCAAAACCCCCAGCGGAAAAATGGCCAAAAATGGGTGGGCTATAGCCTTGGTGGGCGCGGGCGGGTTCGTTCGCCGGACTCGGAATGGGGCGAGACTTTGCGAGGGGCCTCGGGGTGCTAAAAATAAGCCATGGGCATAGCCGCACCCAAAAATTAGTGCCCGAAGGTCGTGCTGCCAAAACCCCCCAGCGGAAAAATGGCCAAACAATGGGTGGGCTATAGCCTTGGTGGGGGGCGCGGCCGAAGTTCGTCCGCCGGACTCGGAATGGGGCGAGACTTTGCGAGGGGCCTCGGGGTGTCAAAAATAAGCCGCGGCCAAAGCAGCGCCCAAATATAAGTGCCCGAAGATCGTGGTGCCAAAACCCCCCAGTGGAAAAATGGCCAAAAAACGGGTGGGCTATAGCCTTGGTGGGGGGCGCGGGCGAAGTTCGTCCGCCGGACTCGGAATGGGGCGAGACTTTGCGAGGGGCCTCGGGGTGACAAAAATAAGCCGCGGCCAAAGCAGCGCCCAAAAATAAGTGCCCGAAGATCGTGGTGCCAAAACCCCCCAGCGGAAAAATGGCCAAAAAACGGGTGGGCTATAGCCTTGGTGGGGGGCGCGGGCGAGGTTCGTCCGCCGGACTCGGAATGGGGCGAGACTTTGCGAGGGGCCTCGGGGTGCCAAAAATAAGCCATGGGCATAGCCGCACCCAAAAATTAGTGCCCGAAGGTCGTGCTGCCAAAACCCCCCAGCGGAAAAATGGCCAAACAATGGGTGGGCTATAGCCTTGGTGGGGGGCGCGGCCGAAGTTCGTCCGCCGGACTCGGAATGGGGCGAGACTTTGCGAGGGGCCTCGGGGTGTCAAAAATAAGCCGCGGCCAAAGCAGCGCCCAAATATAAGTGCCCGAAGATCGTGGTGCCAAAACCCCCCAGTGGAAAAATGGCCAAAAAACGGGTGGGCTATAGCCTTGGTGGGGGGCGCGGGCGAAGTTCGTCCGCCGGACTCGGAATGGGGCGAGACTTTGAGGGGCCTCGGGGTGCCAAAAATAAGCCGCGCCAAAGCAGCGCCCAAAAATAAGTGCCGAAGATCGTGGTGCCAAAAACCCCAGCGGACAAATGGCCAAAAAGCGGGTGTGCTATAGCCTTGGTGGGGGCGCAGGCGAGAGTTAAATCAGCCGGACTCGGAATGGGGCGAGACTTTGCGAGGGCCTCGGGGTGTGAAAAATAAGCCGCGGGCAAAGCCGCGCCAAAAATAAGCGCCCGTGGATCGTGGTGCCAAAACCCCAGCGGAAAAATGGCCAAAAATGGGTGGGCTATAGCCTTGGTGGGGCGCAGGCGAACTCGTCGCCCGGACTCGGAATGGGGCGAGACTTTGCGAGGGCCTCGGGGTGCCAAAAATAAGCCGCAGCCAAAGCAGCGCCAAAAATAAGTGCCCGAAGATCGTGGTGCCAAAACCCCCAGCGGACAAATGGCCAAAAAGCGGGTGTGCTATAGCCTTGGTGGGGCGCGGCGAGTTCGTCAGCCGGACTCGGAATGGGGCGAGACTTTGCGAGGGGCCTCGGGGTGCCAAAAATATGCCGCGGCCAAAGCCGCGTCCAAAAATAAGCGCCCGAAGATCGTGGTGCCAAAACCCCCCAGCGGAAAAATGGCCAAAAAACGGGTGGGCTATAGCCTTGGTGGGGGGAGCGGGCGAAGTTCGTCCGCCGGACTCGGAATGGGGCGAGACTTTACGAGGGGTCTCAGGGTGCCAAAAATAAGCCGCGGGCCAAGCCACGCCCAAAAATAAGCTCCCGAAAATCGTGGTGCCAAAATCCCCCAGAGGAAAAATGGCAAAAAAACGGGTGGGCTATAGCTTTGGTGGGGGGCGCGGGCGAAGTTCGTCCGCCGGACTCGGAATGGGGCCAGAATTTGCAAGGGGCCTCGGGGTGCAAAAAATAAGCCGCGGGCAAAGCCGCACCCAAAAATAAGCGCCCGAGGATCGTGGTGCCAAAACCCCCCAGCGGAAAAATGGCCAAAAAACGGGTGGGCTATAGCCTTGGTGGAGGGCGTGGTTGAAGTTCGTCCGCCGGACTCGGAATGGGGCGAGAATTTGCGAGGGGCCTCGGGGTGTGAAAAATAAGCCGCGGGCAAAGCCGCGCCCAAAAATAAGCGCCCGTGGATCGTGGTGCCAAAACCCCCCCGCGGACAAATGGCCAAAAAACGGGTGGGCTATAGCCTTGGTGGGGGGCGCGGGCGAAGTTCGTCCGCCGGAGTCGGAATGGGGCGAGACTACTGAGGGCCTCGGGGTGCCAAAAATAAGCCATGGGCCAAGCCACCCAAAAATAAGCTCCCGAAAATCGTGGTGCCAAAACCCCCCAGAGGACAAATGGCAAAAAATAGTGAGGGCTATAGTTTTGGTGAGGGGCGCTGGCAAAGTACGTCCGCCGGACTCGGAATGGGGCGAGACCTTGCGAGGGGCCTCGGGGTGCCAAAAATATGCCTTGAGGCAAAACCGCGTCCAAAAATAAGCGCCCGAAGATCGTGGTGCCAAAACCCCGCAGCGGAAAAATGGGCAAAAAACGGGTGGGCTATAGCCTTGGGGGGGGGGGGCGCGGGCGACGTTCGTCCGCCGGACTCGGAATGGGTGAGACTTTGCGAGTGGCCTCTGCGTGCCCAAAATAGGCTGCGGGCACAGCCGTACCATAAATAAGCACCCGAAGATCGTGGTGCCCAAACCGCCCAGCGGAAAAAGGGCCAAAAAACGGGTGGGCTATAGCCTTGGGAAGAGGGGCTGGCCGACTTCGTCCGCCGGACTCGGAATGGGGCGAGACTTTGCGAGCGGCCTCCGCGTGTAAAAAATAGTCCGCGGGCAAAGCCGCGCCCAAAAATAACCCCCCGATGGTCGGCGCGCCCAAAACCCCCCAGCGGAAAAATGGCCAAAAAACGGGTGGGCTATAGCCTTGGGTAGAGGGGCCGGCCGACTTCGTCCGCCGGACTCGGAATGGGGCGAGACTTTTTGAGCAGCCTCCACGTGACAAAAATAGGCCGCGGACACAGCGGCACCCAAAATAACCCCGAAGGTCGCGCGCCCAAACCCCCAGCGGAAAAATGGCCAAAAATGGGTGGGCTATAGCCTTGGGGGAGGGCTGGCCAACCGTCCGCCGGACTCGGAATGGGGCGAGACTTTGCGAGCGGCCTCCGCGTTGAAAAAATAGTCCGCGGGCAAAGCCGCGCCCAAAAATAACCCCCCGATGGTCGGCGCGCCCAAACCCCCCAGCGGAAAGATGGCCAAAAGCGGGTGGGCTATAGCCTTGGGGAGAGGGGCCGGCCGACTTCGTCCGCCGGACTCGGAATGGGGCGAGACTTTGTGAGCAGCCTCCACGTGTCAAAAATAGGCCGCGGGCACAGCTGCACCCAAAAACAACCCCCCGAAGGTCGCCGCGCCCAAACCCCCCAGCGGAAAAATGGCCAAAAAACGGGTGGGCTATAGCCTTGGGGGGAGGAGCTGACCAACTTCGTCCGCCGGACTCGGAATGGGACGAGACTTTGCGAGCGCCTCCGCGTGCCAAAAATAGGCCGCGGGCACAGCCGTGCATAAAAATAACCCCCCGATGGTCGGCGCGCCCTAACCCCCCAGCGGAAAAATGGCCAAAAAATGGGTGGGCTATAGCCTTGGGTGTAGGGGCTGGCCCACTTCGTCCGCCGGACTCGGAAAGGGGCGAGACTTTGCGACCGGCCTCTGCGTGCAAAAAATAGGCCACGGGCACAGCCGCGTCCAAAAATAACCCGCCGAAGGTCGGCGCGTCGAAACCCCCAAGCGGAAAAATGGCCAAAAAACGGGTGGGCTATAGCCTTGGGGGGAGGGGCCGGCCCCCTTCGTCCGCCGGACTCGGAATGGGGCGAGACTTTGCGAGCGGCCTCCGAGTGCCAAACATAGGCTGCGGGCACAGCCGCGCCCTAAAAATAACCCCCCGAAGGTCGGCGCCCCCAAACCCCCCAGCGGAAAAATGGCCAAAAAACGGGTGGGCTATAGCCTTGGGGGGAGGGGCTGGCCAACTTCGTCCGTCGGACTCGGAATGGGGCGAGACTTTGCAAGTGGCCTCCGCGTGCCAAAAATAGGCCGCGGACACAACCGCACCCAAAAATAACCCCCCAAAGGTCGGCGAGCCGAAACCCCGCAGCGGAAAAATGGCCAAAAAACGGGTGGGCTATAGCCTTGGGGGGAGGGGCCGGCCCACTTCGTCCGCCGGACTCGGAATGGGGCGAAACTTTGCGAGCGGCCTCCGCATGCCAAACATAGGCCGCGGGCACAGCCGCGCCCAAAAATAACCCCCCGAAGGTCGGCGCGCCGAAACCACCAAGCGGAAAAATGGCCAAAAAACGGGTGGGCTATAGCCTTGGGGGGAGGGGCTGGCCAACTTCGTCCGTCGGACTCGAAATGGGGCGAGACTTTGCGAGGCACCTCCGTGTGCCAAAAATAGGCCGCGGGCACAGCCGCGCACAAAAATACCCACCCGAAAGCCGGGGCGCCAAGTTCGTCCAGCGGAAAGAGGCCACAAAAGCGGGTGGGCTATAGCCTTGGGGGTGGGGCTGGCCGACTTCGTCACGCCCGGACTCGGAATGGCGCGAGACTTTGCGCAGGCGCCTCCGTGTGCCAAAAAAATAGGCGCTTGGGCACAGCGCGCGCCAAAATACCCGAAGGCCGGGCGCCACGTTCGCCCAGCGGAACGAGGCCACAAACCCGGGTGGGCTATAGCCTTGGGGGGTGGGGCTGGCCAACTTCGTCCGCCGGTCTCGGAATGGCGCGAGACTTTGCGAGGCTTCTCCTTGTGCCAAAAATAGGCCGCGGGCACAGCCGCGCCCAAAAATACCCGCCCAAGGGCGGGCGCCAAGTTCGTCCAGCGGAAACAGGCCTCACAAACGGGTGGGCTATAGCCTTGGGGGGTGGGGCTGACCAACTTCGTCCGCCGGACTTGGAATGGCGCGAGACTTTGCGAGGCGCCTCCGTGTGCTAAAAATAGGCCGCGGGCACAGCCGCGCCTAAAAATACCCGCCCGAAGGCCGGGGCGCCAAGTTCGTCCAGCGGAAAGAGGCCACAAAAACGGGTGGGCTATAGCCTTGGGGGGTGGGGCTGGCAAACTTTGTCCGCCGGACTCGGAATGGCGCGAGACTTTGCGAGGCGCCTCAGTGTGCCAAAAATAGGCCGCGGGCACAGCCGCGCCCAAAAAAACCCGCCCGAAGGCCGGGGCGCCAAGTTCGTCCAGCGGAAAGAGGCCACAAAAACGGGTGGGCTATAGCCTTGGGGGGTGGGGCTGGCCAACTTCGTCCCCCGGACTCGGAATGGCGCGAGTCTTTGCGAGCCGCCTCCGTGTGCCAAAAATAGGCCGCGGGCACAGCCGCGCTTAAAATACCCGCCCGAAGGCCGGGGCGCCAAGTTCGTCCAGCGGAAAGAGGCCACAAAAACGGGTGGGCTATAGCCTTGGGGGGTGGGGCTGGCCCACTTCGTCCGCCGGAATCGGAATGGCGCGAGACTTTGCGAGCCACCTCCGTGTGCCAAAAATAGGCCGCGGGCACAGCCGCGCCCAAAAATACACGCCCTAAGGCCGGGGCGCCAAGTTCGTCCAGCGGAAAAAGGCCACAAAAGCCGGTGGGCTATAGCCTTGGGGGTGGGGCTGGCCAACTTCGTCTGCCGGACTCGGAATGGCGCGAGACTTTACGAGGCGCCTCCGTGTGCCAAAAATAGGCCGCGGGCACAGCCGCGCCCAAAAAAATACTCGCCCGAAGGCCGGGCGCCAAGTCGTCCAGCGGAAAGAGGCCACAAAAACGGGTGGGCTATAGCCTTGGGGGGTGGGGCTGGCCAACTTCGTCCGCCGGACTCGGAATGGCGCAAGACTTTGCGAGGCGCCTCCGTGTGCCAAAAATAGGCCGCGGGCACAGCTGCGCCTAAAAATACCCGCCCGAAGGCCGGGGCGCCAAGTTCGTCCAGCAGAAAGAGGCCACAAAAACGGGTGGGCTATAGCCTTGGCGGGTGGGGCTGGCCAACTTCGTCCGCCGGACTCGGAATGGCGCGAGACTTTGCGAGGCGCCTCCGTGTGCCAAAAATAGGCCGCGGGCACAGCCGCGCCCAAAAATACCCGCCCGAAGGTCGTGGTGCCAAAACCCCCAAGCGGAAAAATGGCCAAAAAACGGGTGGTCTATATCCTTGGTGGGGGGCGCGGGCGAAGTTCGTTAGCCGGACTCGGAATGGGGCGAGACTTTGCGAGGGGCCTCGGGGTGCCAAAACTAAGCCGCGGGCAAAGCCGCGCCCAAAAATAAGCTCCCGAAGATCGTGGTGCCAAAACCCCCCAGCAGAAAAATGGCCAAAAAACGGGTGGGCTATAGCCTTAGTGGGGGGCGCGGACGAAGTTCGTCCGCCGGACTCGGAATGGGGTGAGACTTTGCGAGGAGCCTTGGGGTGCCAAAAATAAGCCATGGGCATAGCCGCACCCAAAAATTAGTGCCCGAAGGTCGTGCTGCCAAAACCCCCCAGCGGAAAAATGGCCAAAAAATGGGTGGGCTATAGCCTTGGTGGGGGGCGCGGCCGAAGTTCGTCCGCCGGACTCGGAATGGGGCGAGACTTTCCGAGGGGCCTCGGGGTGTCAAAAATAAGCAGCGGCCAAAGCAGCGCCCAAAAATAAGTGCCCGAAGATCGTGGTGCCAAAACCCCCCAGCGGAAAAATGGCCAAAAAACGGGTGGGCTATAGCCTTGGTGGGGGGCGCGGGCGAGGTTCGTCCGCCGGACTCGGAATGGGGCGAGACTTTGCGAGGGGCCTCGGGGTGCCAAAAATAAGCCATGGGCATAGCCGCACCCAAAAATTAGTGCCCGAAGGTCGTGCTGCCAAAACCCCCCAGCGGAAAAATGGCCAAACAATGGGTGGGCTATAGCCTTGGTGGGGGGCGCGGCCGAAGTTCGTCCGCCGGACTCGGAATGGGGCGAGACTTTGCGAGGGGCCTCGGGGTGTCAAAAATAAGCCGCGGCCAAAGCAGCGCCCAAAAATAAGTGCCCGAAGATCGTGGTGCCAAAACCCCCCAGCGGAAAAATGGCCAAAAAACGGGTGGGCTATAGCCTTGGTGGGGGGCGCGGGCGAAGTTCGTCCGCCGGACTCGGAATGGGGTGAGACTTTGCGAGGGGCCTCGGGGTGCCAAAAATAAGCCATGGGCATAGCCGCACCCAAAAATTAGTGCCAGAAGGTCGTGCTGCCAAAACCCCCCAGCGGAAAAATGGCCAAACAATGGGTGGGCTATAGCCTTGGTGGGGAGCGCGGCCGAAGTTCGTCCGCCGGACTCGGAATGGGGCGAGACTTTGCGAGGGGCCTCGGGGTGCCAAAAATAAGCCGCGGCCAAAGCAGCGCCCAAAAATAAGTGCCCGAAGATCGTGGTGCCAAAACCCCCCAGCGGAAAAATGGCCAAAAAACGGGTGGGCTATAGCCTTGGTGGAGGGCGTCGTTGAAGTTCGTCCGCCGGACTCGGAATGGGGCGAGAATTTGCGAGGGGCCTCGGGGTGTGAAAAATAAGCCGCGGGCAAAGCCGCGCCCAAAAATAAGCGCCCGTGGATCGTGGTGCCAAAACCCCCCCGCGGAAAAATGGCCAAAAAACGGGTGGGCTATAGCCTTGGTGGGGTGCGCGGGCGAACTTCGTCCGCCGGATTCGGAATGGGGCGAGACTTTACGAGGGGCCTCGGGGTGCCAAAAATAAGCCGCGAGCAAAGCCGCGCCCAAAAATAAGCGCCCGAAGATCGTGGTGCCAAAACCCCCCAGCGGAAAAATGGCCAAAAAACGGGTGGGCTATAGCCTTGGTGGGGGGCGCGGGCGAAGTTCGTCCGCCGGACTCGGAGTGGGCCGAGACTTTGCAAGGGGCCTCGGGGTGCCAAAAATAAGCCGCGAGCAAATCCGCGCCGAAAAGTAAGTGCCTGAAGGTCGTGGTGCCAAAACCCCCCAGCGGAAAAATGGCCAAAAAACGGGTGGGCTATAGCCTTGGTGGGGGGCGCGGGTGAGGTTCGTCCGCCGGACTCGGAATGGGGTGAGACTTTGCGAGGGGCCTCGGGGTGCCAAAAATAAGCCGCGGGCAAAGCGGCGCCCAAAAATAATCTCCCGAAGGTCGTGGTGCCAAAACCCCCAACGGAAAAATGGCCAAAAAACGGGTGGGCTATAGCCTTGGTGGGGGGCGCGGGTGAGGTTCGTCCGCCGGACTCGGAATGGGGTGAGACTTTGCGAGGGGCCTCGGGGTGCCAAAAATAAGCCGCGGGCCAAGCGGCGCCCAAAAATAATCTCCCGAAGGTCGTGGTGCCAAAACCCCCCAGCGGAAAAATGGCCAACAAACGGGTGGCCTATAGCCTTGGTCGGGGGCGCGGGCGAAGTTCGTCCGTCGGACTCGGAATGGGGCGAGACATTGTACGGGGCCTCGGGGTGCCAAAAATAAGCCTCGGACAAAACCACGCCCAAAAAAAAGCGCCCGAAGGTCGTGGTGCAGAAACCCACCAGCGGAAAAATGGCCAAAAAACGGGTGGGCTATAGCCTTGGTGGGGGGCGCGGGCGAAGTTCGTCCGCCGGACTCGGAATGGGGCGAGACTTTGCGAGGGGCCTCGGGGTGCCAAAAATAAGCCGCGGGCAAAGCTGCGCCCAAAAATAAGTGCCCGAAGGTCGTGGTGCCCAAACCCCCCAGCGGAAAAATGGCCAAAAAACGGGTGGGCTATAGCCTTGGTGGGGGGCGCGGGCGAGTTAAATCCGCGGTCTCGGAATGGGGTGAGACTTTGCGAGGGGTCTCGGGGTGCCAAAAATAAGCCGCGGGCAAAGCCGCGCCCAAAAATAAGCCCCCGAAGGTCGTGGTGCCAAAACCCCCCAGCGGAAAAATGGCCAAAAAACGGGTGGGCTATAGCCTTGGTGGGGGGCGCGGGTGAGGTTCGTCCGCCGGACTCGGAATGGGGTGAGACTTTGCGAGGGGCCTCGGGGTACCAAAAATAAGCCGCGGGCAAAGCGGCGCCCAAAAATAATCTCCCGAAGGTCGTGGTGACAAAACCCCCCAGCGGAAAAATGGCCAAAAAACGGGTGGGCTATAGCCTTGGTGGGGGGCGCGGGCGAAGTTCGTCCGCCGGACTCGGAATGGGGCGAGACTTTGCGAGGGGCCTCGGGGTGCCAAAAATAAGCCGGGGGTAAAGCTGCGCCCAAAAATAAGTGCCCGAAGGTCGTGGTGCCCAAACCCCCCAGCGGAAAAATGGCCAAAAAACGGGTGGGCTATAGCCTTGGTGGGGGGCGCGGGCGAAGTTCGTCCGCCGGTCTCGGAATGGGGTGAGACTTTGCGAGGGGTCTCGGGGTGCCAAAAATAAGCCGCGGGCAAAGCCGCGCCCAAAAATAAGCCCCCGAAGGTCGTGGTGCCAAAACCCCCCAGCGGAAAAATGGCCAAAAAACGGGTGGGCTATAGCCTTGGTGGGGGGCGCGGGTGAGGTTCGTCCGCCGGACTCGGAATGGGGTGAGACTTTGCGAGGGGCCTCGGGGTACCAAAAATAAGCCGCGGGCAAAGCGGCGCCCAAAAATAATCTCCCGAAGGTCGTGGTGCCAAAACCCCCCAGCGGAAAAATGGCCAACAAACGGGTGGGCTATAGCCTTGGTCGGGGGCGCGGGCGAAGTTCGTCCGCCGGACTCGGAATGGGGCGAGACATTGTACGGGGCCTCGGGGTGCCAAAAATAAGCCTCGGACAAAACCACGCCCAAAAATAAGCGCCCGAAGGTCGTGGTGCAGAAACCCACCAGCGGAAAAATGGCCAAAAAACGGGTGGGCTATAGCCTTGGAGGGGGGCGCGGGCGAAGTTCGTCCGCCGGACTCGGAGTGGGCCGAGACTTTGCGAGGGGCCTCGGGGTGCCAAAAATAAGCCGCGGACAAAGCCGCGCCCAAAAATAAGCGCCCGAAGGTCGTGGTGCCAAAACCCCCCAGCGGAAAAATGGCCAAAAAACGGGTGGGCTATAGCCTTGGTGGGGGGCGCGGGCGAAGTTCGTCCGCCGGTCTCGGAATGGGGTGAGACTTTGCGAGGGGTCTCGGGGTACCAAAAATAAGCCGCGGGCAAAGCCGCGCCCAAAAATAAGCCCCCGAAGGTCGTGGTGCCAAAACCCCCCAGCGGAAAAATGGCCAAAAAACGGGTGGGCTATAGCCTTGGTGGGGGGCGCGGGTGAGGTTCGTCCGCCGGACTCGGAATGGGGTGAGACTTTGCGAGGGGCCTCGGGGTACCAAAAATAAGCCGCGGGCAAAGCGGCGCCCAAAAATAATCTCCCGAAGGTCGTGGTGCCAAAACCCCCCAGCGGAAAAATGGCCAACAAACGGGTGGGCTATAGCCTTGGTCGGGGGCGCGGGCGAAGTTCGTCCGCCGGACTCGGAATGGGGCAAGACATTGTACGGGGCCTCGGGGTGCCAAAAATAAGCCTCGGAAAAAACCACGCCCAAAAATAAGCGCCCGAAGATAGTGGTGCCAAAACCCCCCAGCGGAAAAATGGCCAAAAAACGAGTGGGCTATAGCCTTGGTGGGGGGAGCGGGCGAAGTTCGTCCGCCGGACTCGGAATGCGGCGAGACTTTGCGAGGGGCCTCGGGGTATGAAAAATAAGCCGCGGGCAAAGCCACGCCCAAAAATAAGCGCCCGAAGGTCGTGGTGCCAAAACCCCCCAGCAGAAAAATGGCCAAAAAACGGGTGGGCTATAGCCTTGGTGGGGCGCTGGCGGATTCGTCCGCGGACTGGAATGCGTCGAGACTTTACGAGGGGCCTCGGGGTGCCAAAAATAAGCCGCGGGCAAAGCCGCGCCCAAAAATAAGCGCCCGAAGGTCGTGGTGCAAAAACCCCCAGCGGAAAAATGGCCAAAAAACGGGTGGGCTATAGCCTTGGTGGGGGGCGCGGGCGAAGTTCGTCCGCCGGACTCGGAATGGGGCGAGCCTTTGCGAGGGGCCTCGGGGTGCCAAAAATTAGCCGCGGGCATAGCCGCTCCCAAAAATAAGCGCCCGAAGGTCGTGGTGCCAAAACCCCCCAACGGAAAAATGGCCAAAAAACGGGTGGGCTATAGCCTTGGTGGGGGGCGCGGGCGAAGTTTGTCCGCCGGACTCGGAATGGGGCGAGACGTTGCGAGGGGCCTCGGGGTACCAAAAATAAGCCGCGGACAAAGTCGTGCCCAAAAATAAGCGCCCGATGGTCGTGGTGGCAAAACCCCCAGCGGAAAAATGGCCAAAAAACGGGTGGGCTATAGCCTTAGTGGGGGGCGCGGGCGAAGTCCGTCCGCCGGACTTGGAATGGGGTGAGACTTTGCGAGGGGCCTCGGTGTGCCAAAAATAAGCCACGGGAAAAGCCGCGCCCAAAAATAAGGTCCCGAAGGTCGTGGTGCCAAAACCCCCCAGCGGAAAAATGGCCAAAAATCGGGTGGGGGGTGCGGGCGAAATTCGTCCGCCGGACTCGGAATGGGGCGAGACTTTGCGAGGGGCCTCGGGGTGCCAAAAATAAGCTGCGGGCAAAGCCACGCCCAAAAATAAGCACCCGAAGATCGTGGTGCCAAAACCCCCCCGCGGAAAAATGGCCAAAAAACGAGTGGGCTATAGCCTTGGTGGGGGGAGCGGGCGAAGTTCGTCCGCCGGACTCGGAATGGGGCGAGACTTTGCGAGGGGCCTCGGGGTGCGAAAAATAAGCCGTGGGCAAAGTCACGCCCAAAAATAAGCGCCCGAAGGTCGTGGTCCCAAAACCCCCCAGCGGAAAAATGGCCAAAAAACGGGTGGGCTATAGCCTTGGTGGGGGGCGAGGACGAAGTTCTTCCGCCGGACTCGGAATGGGGAGAGACTTTGCGAGGGGTATCGGGCTGCCAAAAATAAGCCGTGGGCAAAGCCGCGCCCACAAATAATCGCCCGAATATCGTGGTGCCAAAACCCACCAGCGGAAAAATGGCCAAAAAACGAGTGGGCTATAGCCTTGGTGGGGGGCGCGGGCGAAGTTCGTTCGCCGGACTCGTAATGGGGCTAGACTATGCGAGGGGCCTCGGGGTGCCAAAAATAAGCCACGGGCAAAGCCGCGCCCAAAAATAAGGTCCCGAAGGTCGTGATGCCAAAACCCCCCAGCGGAAAAATGGCCAAAAAACGGGTGGGGGGTGCGGGCGAAGTTCGTCCGCCGGACTCGGAATGGGGCGAGACTTTGCAAGCGGCCTCCGCGTGCCAAAAATTAGCCACGGGCACAGCCGCGTCCAAAAATACCCGCCCGAAGGCCGGGGCGCCAAGTTCGTCCAGCGGAAAGAGGCCACAAAAACGGGTGGGCTATAGCCTTGGGGGGTGGGGCTGGCCAACTTCGTCCGCCGGACTCGGAATGGCGCGAGACTTTGCGAGCCGCCTCCGTGTGCCAAAAATAGGCCGCGGGCACAGCCGCGCCCAAAAATACCCGCCCGAAGGCCGGGGCGCCAAGTTCGTCCAGCGGAAAGAGGCCACAAAAACGGGTGGGCTATAGCCTTGGGGGGTGGGGCTGGCCGACTTCGTCCGCCGGACTCGGAATGGCGCGAGACTTTGCGAGGTGCCTCCGCGTGCCAAAAATAGGCCACGGGCACAGCTGCGACCATAAATAACCCCCCGAAGGCCGTGGCGCAAGTTCGTCCAGCAGAAAAATGGCCAAAAAACGGGTGGGCTATAGCCTTGGGGGGAAGGGCTGGCCAACTTCGTCCGCCGGACTCGGAATGATGCGAGACTTTGCGAGCGGCCTCCGCGTGCCAAAAATAGGCCGCGGGTACAGCCACGCCCAAAAATAACCCCCGAAGGCCGGGGCGCCAAGTTCGTCCAGCGGAAAAATGGCCAAAAAACGGGTGGGCTATAGCCTTGGGGGGAGGGGCTGGCCCACTTCGTCCGCCGGACTCGGAATGGGGAGAGACTTTGCGAGCGGCCTCCGCATGCCAAAAAAAGGCCGCGGGCACAGCCACGCCCAAAAATAACCCCCCGAAGGCCGGGGCGCCAAGTTCGTCCAGCGGAAAAATGGCCAAAAAACGGGTGGGCTATAGCCTTGGGGGGAGGGGCCGGCCAACTTCGTCCGCTGGACTCGGAATGGGGCGAGACTTTGCGAGCGGCCTGTGCGTGCCAAAAATAGGCTGCGGGCACAGCCGCGCTCAAAAATAACCCCCCGAAGGCCGGGGCGCCAAGTTCGTCCGGCGGAAAAATGCCCAAAAAACGGGTGGGCTATAGCCTTGGGGGGAGGGGCTGGCCAACTCCGTTCGCCGGACTCGGAATGGGGCGAGACATTGCGAGCGGCCTCCGCGTACCAAAAATAGGCCGCGGGCACAGCCGCGCCCAAAACTAACCGCCCGAAGGCCGGGGCGCGAAGTTCGTCCAGCGGAAAAATGGCCAAAAAACGGGTGGGCTATAGCCTTGGGGGGAGGGGCTGGCAACCTTCGTCCGCCGGACTCGGAACGAGGCGAGACTTTGCGAACGGCCTACGCGTGCCAAAAATAGTCCGCTGGCACAGCCGCGCCCAAAAATAACCACCCAAAGGTTGGCGCGCCCAAACCCCCCAGCGGAAAAATGGCCAAAAAACGGGTGGGCTATAGCCTTGGGGGGAGGGGCAGGCCAACTTCGTCCGCCGGACTCGGAATGGGGCGAGACTTTGCGAGCGGCCTCCGCATGCTATAAATAGGCCTCGGGTACAGCCGCGCCCGAAAATAACCCACCGAAGGCCGGGGTGCCAAGTTCGTCCAGCGGAAAAATGGCCAAAAAATGGGTGGGCTATAGCCTTGGGGGGAGGGGCTGGCCAACTTCGTACGCCGGACTCCGAATGGGACGAGACTTTGCGAGCGGCATCCGCGTGCCAAAAATAGGCCGTGGGTACAGCCGCGCCCAAAAATAACCCACCGAAGGCCGGGGCGCCAAGTTCGTTCAACTGAAAAATGGCCAAAAAACGGGTGGGCTATAGCCTTGGGGGGAGGGGCTGGCCAACTTCGTCCGCCGGACTCGGAATGGGGCAAGAATTTGTGAGCGGCCTCCGCGTGCCAAAAATAGGCCACGGGCACAGCCACGCCCAAAAATAACCCCCCGAATGCCGTGGCGCAAGTTCGTCCAGCGGAAAAATTGCCAAAAAACGGGTGGGCTATAGCCTTGGGTGGAGGGGCTGGTCCACTTCGTCCGCCGGACTCTGAATGGGGCGAGACTTTGCGAACGGCCTCCGCGTGCCAAAAATAGGCCATGGGCACAGCCGCACCCATAAATAACCCCCCGAAGGCCGTGGCGCAAGTTCGTCCAGCAGAAAAATGGCCAAAAAACGGGTGGGCTATAACCTTGGGGGGAAGGGCTGGCCAACTTCGTCCGCCGGACTCGGAATGGGGCGAGACTTTGCGAGCGGCCTCCGCATGCCAAAAATAGGCCGTGGGTACAGCCACACCCAAAAATAAACCCCGAAGGCCGGGGCGCCAAGTTCGTCCAGCGGAAAAATGGCCAAAAAATGGGTGGGCTATAGCCTTGGGGGGAGGGGCTGGCCAACTTCGTCCGCCGGACTCGGAATGGGGAGAGACTTTGCGAGCGGCCTCCGCGTGCCAAAAAAAGGCCGCGGACACAGCCGTGCCCAAAAATAACCCCCCGAAGGCCAGGGCGCCAAGTTCGTCCAGCGGAAAAATGGCCAAAAAATGGGTGGGTTATAGCCCTGGGGGGAGGGGCCGGCCAACTTCGTCCGCTGGACTCGGAATGGGGCGAGACTTTGCGAGCGGCCTGTGCGTGCCAAAAATAGGCTGCGGGCACAACCGCGCTCAAAAATAACCCCCCGAAGGCCGGGGCGCCAAGTTAGTCCAGCGGAAAAATGCCCAAAAAACGGGTGGGCTATAGCCTTGGGGGGAGGGGCTGGCCAACTTCGTCCGCCGGACTCGGAATGGGGCGAGACATTGCGAGCGGCCTCCACGTACCAAAAATAGGCCGCGGGCACAGCCGCGCCCAAAAATAACTGCCCGAAGGCCGGGGCGCCAAGTTCGTCCAGCGGAAAAATGGCCAAAAAACGGGTGGGCTATAGCCCTGGGGGGAGGGGCCGGCCAACTTCGTCCGCTGGACTCGGAATGGGGCGAGACTTTGCGAGCAGCCTGTGCGGGCCAAAAATAGGCTGCGGGCACAGCCGCGCTCAAAAATAACCCCCCGAAGGCCGGGGCGCCAAGTTAGTCCAGCGGAAAAATGCCCAAAAAACGGGAGGGCTATAGCCTTGGGGGGAGGGGCTGGCCAACTTCGTCCGCCGGACTCGGAATGGGGCGAGACATTGCGAGCGGCCTCCGCGTACCAAAAATAGGCCGCGGACACAGCCGCGCCCAAAAATAACCGCCCGATTGCCGGGGCGCGAAGTTCGTCCAGCGGAAAAATGGCCAAAAAACGGGTGGGCTATAGCCTTGGGGGGAGGGGCTGGCCAACTTCGTCCGCCGGACTCGGAACGGGGCGAGACTTTGCGAACGGCCTACGCGTGCCAAAAATAGTCCGCTGGCACAGCCACGCCCAAAAATAACCACCCAAAGGTTGGCGCGCCCAAACCCCCCAGCGGAAAAATGGCCAAAAAACGGGTGGGCTATAGCCTTGGGGGGAGGGGCAGGCCAACTTCGTCCGCCGGACTCGGAATGGGGCGAGACTTTGCGAGCGGCCTCCGCGTGCTATAAATAGGCCGCGGCTACAGCCGCGCCCGAAAATAACCGCCCGGAGGCCGGGGTGCCAAGTTCGTCCAGCGGAAAAATCGCCAAAAAACGGTTGGGCTATAGCCTTGGGGGGAGGGGCTGGCCAACTTCGTCCGCCGGACTCGGAATGGGGCGAGACATTACGAGCGGCCTCCGCGTGCCAAAAATAGGCCGCGGGCACAGCCGCGCCCAAAAGTAACCGCCCGAAGGCCGGGGCGCGAAGTTCGTCCAAAGGAAAAATGGCCAAAAAACGGGTGGGCTATAGCCTTGGGGGGAGGGGCTGGCCAACTTCGTCCGCCGGACTCGGAACGGGGCGAGACTTTGCGAACGGCCTACGCGTGCCAAAAATAGGCCGCAGGTACAGCCGCGGCCAAAAATAACCCACCGAAGGCCGGGGCCCCAAGTTCGTCCAGCGGAAAAATGGCCAAAAAACGGGTGGGCTATAGCCTTGGGGGGAGGGGCTGGCCAACTTCGTCCGCCGGACTCAGAATGGGGCGAGACTTTGCGAGCGGCCTCCACGTGCCAACAATAGGCCGCGGAAACAGGCGTGCCCAAAAATAACCCCCCAAAGGTCGGCGCGCCCAAACCCCCCAGCGGAAAAATAGCAAAAAACGGGTGGGCTATAGCCTTGGGGGGAGGGGCTGACCAACTTCGTCCGCCGGACTCGGAATGGGACGAGACTTTGCGAGCGGCCTCTGCGTACCAAAAATAGGCCGCTGACATAGCCGCGCTCAAAAAGAACCCCGAAAGGTTGGCACGCCCAAACCCCCCAGCAGAAAAATGGCCAAAAAACGGGTGGGCTATAGCCTTGGGGGGAGGGGCTGGCCAACTTCGTCCGCCGGACTCGGAATGGGGTGAGAATTTGCGAGCAGCCTCCGCCTGCCAAAAATAGGCCACGGAAACAGGCGCGGCCAAAAATAACCCCCCGAAAGTCGGCACGCCCAAACCCCCCAGCGGAAAAATGGCCAAAAAACGGGTGGGCTATAGCCTTGGGGAGAGGGGCTGGCCCATTTCGTCCGCCGGACTCGGAATGGGGTGAGACTTTGCGAGCGGCCTCCGCGAGCCAAAAATAGGCCGCGGGCACAGCCGCGCCCAAAAATAAATGCCCAAAGGCCGGGGCGCATAGTTCATCCAGCGGAAAAATGGCCAAAAAACGGGTGGGCTATAGCCTTGGGGGGAGGGGCTGGCCAACTTCGTCCGCCGGACTCGGAAAGGAGCGAGACATTGCGAGCGGCCTCCGCGTGCCAAAAATAGGCCGCGGCCACAGCCGCGCCCAAAAGTAACCACCCGAAGGCCGGGGCCCCAAGTTCGTCCAGCGGAAAAATGGCCAAAAAACGGGTGGGCTATAGCCTTGGGGGGAGGGGCTGGCCAACTTCGTCCGCCCGTATCGGAATGGGGCGAGACTTTACGAGCGGCCTCCGCGTGCCAAAAATAGGCCGCGGGCACAGCTTCGCCCAAAAATAATCCCCCGAAGGTCGGCGCGCCCAAACCCCCCAGCGGAAAAATGGCCAAAAAACGGGTGGGCTATAGCCTTGGGGGGAGGGGCTGGCCGACTTCGTCCGCCGGACTCGGAATGGGGCGAGACTTTGCGAGCAGCCTCCGCGTGGCAAAAATAGGCTGTGGGTACTGCCGCGCCCAAAAATAACCCACCGAAGGCCGGGGCGCCAAGTTCGTCCAGCTGAAAAATTGTCAAAAAACGGGTGGGCTATAGCCTTGGGGGGAGGGGCTGGCCAACTTCGTCCGCCGGACTCGGAATGGGACGAGACATTGCGAGCGGCCTCCGCGTGCTAAAAATAGGCCACGGGCACAGCCGCGCCCAAAAATAACTAACCGAAGGCCGGTGCGCCAAGTTCGTCCCGCGGAAAAATGGCCAAAAAACGGGTGGTCTATAGCCTTGGGGGGAGGGGCTGGCCAACTTCGTCCGCCGGACTCGGAATGGGGTGAGACATTGCGAGCGGCCTCCGTGTGCCAAAAATAGGCCGCGGGCATAGCCACGCCCAAAAATAACCGCCCGAAGGCCGGGGCGCCAAGTTCGTCCCGCGGAAAAATGGCCAAAAAACGGCTGGGCTATAGCCTTGGGGGGAGGGGCTGGCGAACTTCGTCCACCGGACTCGGAATGGGGTGAGACATTGCGAGCGGCCGCCGTGTGACAAAAATAGGCCGCGGGCATAGCCGCGCCCAAAAATAACCGCCCGAAGGCCGGGGCGCCAAGTTCGTCCCGCGGAAAAATGGCCAAAAAAGGGCTGGGCTATAGCCTTGGGGGGAGGGGCTGGCCAACTTCGTCCGCCGGACTCGCAATGGGGCGAGACTTTGCGAGCGGCCTCCGCGTGCCAAAAATAGGCCGCGGGCACAGCCGCGCCCAAAAATAACCCCCCGAAGGTTGGCGCGCCCAAACCTCACAGCGGAAAAATGGCCAAAAAACGGGTGGGCTATAGCCTTGGGGGGAGGGGCTGGCCAACTTCGTCCGCCGGACTCGGAATGGGGCGAGACATTGCGAGCGGCCTCCGCGTGCCAAAAATAGGCCGCGGGCACAGCCGCGCCCAAAAGTAACCGCCCGAAGGCCGGGGCGCGAAGTTCGTCCAAAGGAAAAATGGCCAAAAAACGGGTGGGAAATAGCCTTGGGGGGAGGGGCTGGCCAACTTCGTCCGCCGGACTCGGAACGGGGCGAGACTTTGCGAACGGCCTACGCGTGCCAAAAATAGGCCGCAGGTACAGCCGCGGCCAAAAATAACCCACCGAAGGCCGGGGCCCCAAGTTCGTCCAGCGGAAAAATGGCCAAAAAACGGGTGGGCTATAGCCTTGGGGGGAGGGGCTGGCCAACTTCGTCCGCCGGACTCAGAATGGGGCGAGACTTTGCGAGCGGCCTCCACGTGCCAATAATAGGCCGCGGAAACAGGCGTGCCCAAAAATAACCCCCCAAAGGTCGGCACGCCCAAACCCCCCAGCGGAAAAATGGCAAAAAACGGGTGGGCTATAGCCTTGGGGGGAGGGGCTGACCAACTTCGTCCGCCGGACTCGGAATGGGATGCGACTTTGCGAGCGGCCTCTGCGTACCAAAAATAGGCCGCTGACAAAGCCGCGCCCAAAAAGAACCCCGAAAGGTTGGCACGCCCAAACCCCCCAGCGGAAAAATGGCCAAAAAACGGGTGGGCTATAGCCTTGGGGGGAGGGGCTGGCCGACTTCGTCCGCCGGACTCGGAATGGGGTGAGAATTTGCGAGCAGCCTCCGCGTGCCAAAAATAGGCCGCGGAAACAGGCGCGCCCAAAAATAACCCCCCGAAAGTCGGCACGCCCAAACCCCCCAGCGGAAAAATGGCCAAAAAACGGGTGGGCTATAGCCTTGGGGAGAGGGGCTGGCCCATTTCGTCCGCCGGACTCGGAATGGGGTGAGACTTTGCGAGCGGCCTCCGCGAGCCAAAAATAGGCCGCGGGCACAGCCGCGCCCAAAAATAAATGCCCAAAGGCCGGGGCGCATAGTTCATCCAGCGGAAAAATGGCCAAAAAACGGGTGGGCTATAGCCTTGGGGGGAGGGGCTGGCCAACTTCGTCCGCCGGACTCGGAAAGGGGCGAGACATTGCGAGCGGCCTCCGCATGCCAAAAATAGGCCGCGGCCACAGCCGCGCCCAAAAGTAACCACCCGAAGGCCGGGGCCCCAAGTTCGTCCAGCGGAAAAATGGCCAAAAAACGGGTGGGCTATAGCCTTGGGGGGAGGGGCTGGCCAACTTCGTCCGCCGGTATCGGAATGGGGCGAGACTTTACGAGCGGCCTCCGCGTGCCAAAAATAGGTCGCGGGCACAGCTTCGCCCAAAAATAATCCCCCGAAGGTCGGCGCGCCCAATCCCCCCAGCGGAAAAATGGCCAAAAAACGGGTGGGCTATAGCCTTGGGGGAGGGGCTGGCCAACTTCGTCCGCCGGACTCGGAATGGGGCGAGACTTTGCGAGCACCTTCCGCGTGGCAAAAATAGGCCGTGGGTACTGCCGCGCCCAAAAATAACCCACCGAAGGCCGGGGCGCCAAGTTCGTCCAGCTGAAAAATGGTCAAAAAACGGGTGGGCTATAGCCTTGGGGGGAGGGGCTGGCCAACTTCGTCCGCCGGACTCGGAATGGGACGAGACATTGCGAGCGGCCTCCGCGTGCTAAAAATAGGCCACGGGCACAGCCACGCCCAAAAATAACTAACCGAAGGCCGGGGCGCCAAGTTCGTCCCGCGGAAAAATGGCCAAAAAACGGGTGGTCTATAGCCTTGGGGGGAGGGGCTGGCCAACTTCGTCCGCCGGACTCGGAATGGGGTGAGAATTTGCGAGCAGCCTCCGCGTGCCAAAAATAGGCCGCGGAAACAGGCGCGCCCAAAAATAACCCCCCGAAAGTCGGCACGCCCAAACCCCCCAACGGAAAAATGGCCAAAAAACGGGTGGGCTATAGCCTTCGGGAGAGGGGCTGGCCCATTTCGTCCGCCGGACTCGGAATGGGGTGAGACTTTGCGAGCGGCCTCCGCGACCCAAAAATAGGCCACGGGCACAGCCGCGCCCAAAAATAAATGCCCAAAGGCAGGGGCGCATAGTTCATCCAGCGGAAAAATGGCCAAAAAACGGGTGGGCTAAAGCCTTGGGGGGAGGGGCTGGCCAACTTCGTCCGCCGGACTCGGAAAGGGGCGAGACATTGCGAGCGGCCTCCGCATGCCAAAAATAGGCCGCGGCCACAGCCGCGCCCAAAAGTAACCACCCGAAGGCCGGGGCCCCAAGTTCGTCCAGCGGAAAAATGGCCAAAAAACGGGTGGGCTATAGCCTTGGGGGGAGGGGCTGGCCAACTTCGTCCGCCGGTATCGGAATGGGGCGAGACTTTACGAGCGGCCTCCGCGTGCCAAAAATAGGCCGCGGGCACAGCTTCACCCAAAAATAATCCCCCGAAGGTCGGCGCGCCCAAACCCCCCAGCGGAAAAATGGCCAAAAAACGGGTGGGCTATAGCCTTGGGGGGAGGGGCTGGCCAACTTCGTCCGCCGGACTCGGAATGGGGCGAGACTTTGCGAGCACCTTCCGCGTGGCAAAAATAGGCCGTGGGTACTGCCGCGCCCAAAAATAACCCACCGAAGGCCGGGGCGCCAAGTTCGTCCAGCTGAAAAATGGTCAAAAAACGGGTGGGCTATAGCCTTGGGGGGAGGGGCTGGCCAACTTCGTCCGCCGGACTCGGAATGGGACGAGACATTGCGAGAGGCCTCCGCGTGCTAAAAATAGGCCACGGGCACAGCCGCGCCCAAAAATAACTAACCGAAGGCCGGGGCGCCAAGTTCGTCCCGCGGAAAAATGGCCAAAAAACGGGTGGTCTATAGCCTTGGGGGTAGGGGCTGGCCAACTTCGTCCGCCGGACTCGGAATGGGGTGAGACATTGCGAGCGGCCTCCGTGTGCCAAAAATAGGCCGCGGGCATAGCCGCGCCCAAAAATAACTGCCCGAAGGCCGGGGCGCCAAGTTCGTCCCGCGGAAAAATGGCCAAAAAACGGCTGGGCTATAGCCTTGGGGGGAGGGGCTGGCCAACTTCGTCCGCCGGACTCGGAATGGGGTGAGACATTGCGAGCGGCCTCTGAATGACAGAAATAGGCCACGGGCACAGCCGCGCCCAAAAATAACCACCCGAAGGCCGGGGCGCCATGTTCGTCCAGCGGAAAAATGGCCAAAAAACGGGTGGGCTTTAGCCTTGGGGGGAGGGGCTGGCCAACTTCGTCCGCCGGACTCGGAATGGGGCGAGACTTTGCGAGCGGCCTCCGCGTGCCAAAAATATGCCGTGGGCACAGCCTCGCCCAAAAATAACCGCCCGAAGGCCGGGGCGCCAAGTTCGTCCAGCGTAAAAATGGCCAAAAAACGGGTGGGCTTTAGCCTTGGGGGGAGGGGCTCGCCAACTTCATCCGCCGGACTCGGAATGGGGCGAGACTTTACGAGCGGCCTCCTCGTGCCAAAAATTGGCCGCGGGCACAGCCGCGCCCAAAAATGACCGTCCGAAGTCCGGGGCGCCAAGTTCGTCCAGCGGAAAAATGGCCAAAAAACGGGTGGGCTATAGCCTTGGGGGGAGGGGCTGGCCGACTTCGTTCGCTAGACTCGGAATGGGGCGAGACATTGCGAGCGGTCTCCGTCTGCCAACAATAGGCCACGGGCACAACCGCGCCCAAAAAGAACCGCCCGAAGGCCGGGGCGCCAAGTTCGTCCAGCTGAAAAATGGCCAAAAAACGGGTGGGCTATAGCCTTGGGGGGAGGGGCTGGCCAACTTCGTCTGCCGGACTCGGAATGGGGCGAGACTTTCCGAGCGGCCTCCGCGTGCCAGGAATAGGCCGTGTGCACAGCCGCGCCAAAAAATAACCGCCCGAAGGCCGGGGTGCCAAGTTCGTCCAGCGGAAAAATGGCCAAAAAACGGGTGGGTTATAGCCTTGGGGGGAGGGGCTGGCCAACTTCGTCCGCCGGACTCGGAATGGGGTGAGACTTTGCGAGCGGCCTCCGCGTGACAAAAATAAGCCGTGGGCACAGCCGCGCCCAAAAATAACCGCCCGAAGGCCGGGGCGCCAAGTTCGCCCAGCGGAAAAATGGCAAAAAAACGGGTGGGCTATAGCCTTGGGGGGAGGGGCTGGCCAACTTCATCCGCCGGACTCGGAATGGGGCGAGACTTTGCGAGTGTCCCCCGCGTGCCAAAAATATGCCACGGGCAAAGCCGCGCCCAAAAATAACCGCCTGAAGGTCGGTGCGCCCAAACCCCCCAGCGGAAAAATGGCCAAAAAACGGGTGGGCTATAGCCTTGGGGGGAGGGGCTGGCCAACTTCGTCCGCCGGACTCGGAATGGGGCGAGACTTTGCGAGCGGCCTCCGCGTGCCAAAAATAGGCCGCGGGCACAGCCGCGCCCAAAAATAACTGCCCGAAGGCTGGGGCGCCAAGTTCGCCCAGCGGAAAAATGGCCAAAAAACGGGTGGGCTATAGCCATGGGTGGAGGGGCTGGCCAACTTCGTCCGCCGGACTCGGAATGGGGCGAGACATTGCGATTTGCCTCCGCATGCCAAAAATAGGAAGTGGGCACAGCCGCGCCCAAAAATAACCACCCGAACGTCGGGGCGCCGAGTTCGTCCAGCGGAAAAATGGCCAAAAAACGGGTGGGCTATAGCCTTGGGCGGAGGGGCTGGCCCACTTCGTCCGCCGGACTCGGAATGGGACGAGACTTTGCGAGCGGCCTCCGCATGCCAGAAATAGGCGGCGGGCACAGCCGCGCCCAATAATAACCGCCCGAAGGTCGGCGCGCCCAAACCATCGAGCGGAAAAATTGCCAATAAACGGGTGGGCTATAGCCTTGGGGGGAGGGGCTGGCCAACTTCGTCCGCCGGACTCGGAATGGGGCGAGACTTTGCGAGTGGCCTCCGCGTGCCAAAAATAGGCCACGGGCACAGCCGCGCCCAAAAATAACCACCTGAAGGTCAGTGCGCCCAAACCCCCCAGCGGAAAAATGGCCAAAAAATGGGTGGGCTATAGCCTTGGGGGGAGGGGCTGGCCAACTTCGTCCGCCGGACTCGGAATGGGGCGAGATTTTGCGAGCGGTCTCCGCGTGCCAAAAATAGGCCGCGGACACAGCCGCGCCCAAAAAAAACCGCCCGAAGGTCGGCGCGCCCAAACCGCCCCGCGGAAAAATGGCCAAAAAACGGGTGGGTTATAGCCTTGGGGGGAGGGGCTCGCCAACTTCGTCCGCCGGACTCGGAATGGGATGAAACTTTGCGAACGGCCTCCGCGTGCCAAAAATAGGCCGCCGGCACAGCCGCGCCCAAAAATAACCGTCCGAAGGCCGGGGCGCCAAGTTCGTCCAGCGGAAAAATGGCCAAAAAACGGGTGGGTTATAGCCTTGGGGGGAGGGGCTGGCCCACTTCGTCCGCCGGACTCGGAATGGGGTGAGACTTTGCGAGCGGCCTCCGCGTGCCAAAAATAAGCCGTGGGCACAGCCGCGCCCAAAAATAACCGCCCGAAGGCCGGGGCGCCAAGTTCGCCCAGCGGAAAAATGGCAAAAAAACGGGTGGGCTATAGCCTTGGGGGGAGGGGCTGGCCAACTTCATCCGCCGGACTCGGAATGGGGCGAGACTTTGCGAGTGTCCCCCGCGTGCCAAAAATAGGCCACGGACACAGCCGCGCCCAAAAATAACCGACCGACGGTCGGCGCGCCCAATCCCCTCAGCGGAAAAATGGCCAAAAAACGGGTGGGCTATAGCCTTGGGGGAAGGGGCTGGCCAACTTCGTCCGCCGGACTCGGAATGGGGCGAGACTTTACGAGCGGCCTCCTCGTGCCAAAAATAGGCCGCGGGCACAGCCGCACCCAAAAATGACCGTCCGAAGTCCGGGGCGCCAAGTTCGTCCAGCGGAAAAATGGCCAAAAAACGGGTGGGCTATAGCCTTGGGGGGAGGGGCTGGCCAACTTTGTCCGCCGGACTCGGAATGGGGCGAGAGTTTGCGAGCGGCCTCCGCGTGCCAAAAATATGCCGTGGGCACAGCCTCGCCCAAAAATAACCGCCCGAAGGCCGGGGCGCCAAGTTCGTCCAGCGCAAAAATGGCCAAAAAACGGGTGGGCTTTAGCCTTGGGGGGAGGGGCTCGCCAACTTCATCCGCCGGACTCGGAATGGGGCGAGACTTTGCGAGTGTCCTCCGCGTGCCAAAAATAGGCCACGGGCACAGCCGCGCCCAAAAATAACCGCCTGAAGGTCGGTGCGCCCAAACCCCCCAGCGGAAAAATGGCCAAAAAACGGGTGGGCTATAGCCTTGGGGGGAGGGGCTGGCCAACTTCATCCGCCGGACTCGGAATGGGGCGAGACTTTGCGAGCGGCCTCCGCGTGCCAAAAATAGGCCGCGGGCACAGCCGCGCCCAAAAATAACTGCCCGAAGGCTGGGGCGCCAAGTTCGCCCAGCGGAAAAATGGCCAAAAAATGGGTGGGCTATAGCCATGGGTGGAGGGGCTGGCCAACTTCGTCCGCCGGACTCGGAATGGGGCGAGACATTGCGATTTGCCTCCGCATGCCAAAAATAGGAAGCGGGCACAGCCGCGCCCAATAATAACCACCCGAACGTCGGGGCGCCGAGTTCGTCCAGCGGAAAAATGGCCAAAAAACGGGTGGGCTATAGCCTTGGGGGGAGGGGCTGGCCCACTTCGTCCGCCGGACTCGGAATGGGACGAGACTTTGCGAGCGGCCTCCGCATTCCAGAAATAGGCGGCGGGCACAGCCGCGCCCAAAAATAACCGCCCGAAGGTCGGCGCGCCCAAACCATCCAGCGGAAAAATTGCCAAAAAACGGGTGGGCTATAGCCTTGGGGGGAGGGGCTGGCCAACTTCGTCCGCCGGACTCGGAATGGGGCGAGACTTTGCGAGCGGCCTCCGCATGCCAAAAATATTCCGTGGTCACAGCCGCGCCCAAAAATAACCGCCCGAAGGCCGGGGCGCCAAGTTCGTCCAGCGGAAAAATGGCCAAAAAACGGGTGGGCTTTAGCCTTGGGGGGAGGGGCTGGCCCACTTCGTCCGCCGGACTCGGAATGGGGCGAGACTTTGCGAGTGGACTCCGCGTGTCAAAAATAGGTCGCGGACACAGCCGCGTCCAAAAAAAACCTCCCGAAGGCCGGGGCGCCAAGTTCGTCCAGCGGAAAAATGGCCAAAAAATGGGTGGGCTATAGCCTTGGGGGGAGGGGCTGGCCAACTTCGTCCGCCGGACTCGGAATGGGGCGAGACTTTGCGAGTGGCCTTCGCGTGCAAAAAATAGGCGGCGGGCACAGCCTCTCCCAAAAATAATCCCCCGAAAGCCGGCGCGCCCAAACCCCCCAGCGGAAAAATGGCCAAAAAACGGGTGGGCTATAGCCTTGGGGGGAGGGGCTGGCCCACTTCGTCCGCCGGACTCGGAATGGGGCGAGACTTTGGGATCGGCCGCCGCGTGGCAAAAATAGGCCGTGGACACAGCCGCGCCCAAAAAAAACCGCCCGAAGGCCGGGGCGCCAAGTTCGTCCAGCGGAAAAATGGCCACAAAACGGGTTGGCTATAGCCTTGGGGGGAGGGGCTGGCCAACTTCGTCCACCGGACTCGGAATGGGGCGAGACTTTGCGAGCGGCCTCCGCGTGGCAAAAATAGGCCGCGGGCACAGCCGCGCCCAAAAATAACCCCCCGAAGGTCGGTGCGCCCAAACCCCCAGCGGAAAAATGGCCAAAAAACGAGTGGGTATAGCCTTAGGGGGAGGGGTGGCCCACTTCGTCCGCCGGACTAGGAATGGGGCGAGACTTTGCGAGCGGCCTCCGTGGGCCAAAAATAGCCCGCGGGCACAGCCGCCCCCAATAATAAGCCCCGAAGGCCGGGGCGCCAAGTTCGTCCAGCGGAAAAATGGTAAAAAAACGGGTGGGCTATAGGCTTGGGGGGAGGGGCTGGCCAACATCGTCCGCCGGACTCGGAATGGGACGAGACTTTGCGAGCGGCCTCCGCGTGCCAAAAATAGGCCGCGGGCACAGCCGCGCCCAAAAATAACCCCCCGAAGGTTGGCGCGCCAAAACCCCCGAGCGGAAAAATGGCCAAAAAACGAGTGGGCTATAGCCTTGGGGGGAGGGGTGGCCAACTTCGTCCGCCGGACTCGGAATGGGACGAGACTTTGCGAGCGCCCTCCGCGGGCCAAAAATAGCCCGTGGGCACAGCCGCCCCCAATAATAAGCCCCGAAGGCCGGGGCGCCATGTTCGTCCAGCGGAAAAATGGCCAAAAACGGGTGGGCTATAGCGTTGGGGGGAGGGGCTGGCCAACTTCGTCCGCCGGACTCGGAATGGGGCGAGACTTTGCGAACGGCCTCCGCGTGCAAAAATAATCCCCCGAACGTCGGCGCGCCCAAACCCCCCTGTGGAAAAATGGCCAAAAGACGGGTGGGATATTGCCTTGGGGGGAGGGGCTGGCCAACATCGTCGGCCGGACTCGGAATGGGGCGAGACTTTGCAAGCGGCCTCCGCGTGCCAAAAATAGGCCGCGAACACAACTGCACCAAAAAATAACTGCCCGAAGGCCGGGGCGCCAAGTTCGTCCAGCGGAAAAATGGCCAAAAACGGGTGGGCTATAGCGTTGGGGGGAGGGGCTGGCCAACATCGTCCGCCGGACTCGGAATGGGGCGAGACTTTGCGAGCGGCCTCCGCGTGCCAAAAATAGGCTGCCGGCACAGCCGCGCCCAAAAATAACTGCCCGAAGGCCGGGGCGCCGAGTTCGTCCAGCGGAAAAATGGCCAAAAAACGGGTCGGCTATAGCCTTGGGGGGAGGGGCTGGCCAACTTCGTCCGCCGGACTCGGAATGGGACGAGACTTTGCGAGCGGCCTCCGCATGCCAGAAATAGGCGGTGGGCACAGCCGCGCCCAAAAATAACCACCCGAAGGTCGGCGCGCCCAAACCATCCAGCGGAAAAATTGCCAAAAAACGGGTGGGCTATAGCCTTGGGGGGAGGGGCTGGCCAACTTCGTCCGCCGGACTCGGAATGGGGCGAGACTTTGTGAGTGGACTCCGCGTGTCAAAAATAGGCCGCGGACACAGCCGCATCCAAAAAAAACCGCCCGAAGGCCGGGGCGCCAAGTTCGCCCGGCGGAAAAATGGCAAAAAAACGGGTGGGCTATAGCCTTGGGGGGAGGGGCTGGCCAACTTCATCCGCCGGACTCGGAATGGGGCGAGACTTTGCGAGTGTCCTCTGCTTGCCAAAAATAGGCCACGGGCACAGCCGCGCCCAAAAATAACCGCCTGAAGGTCGGTGCGCCCAAACCCCCCAGCGGAAAAATGGCCAAAAAACGGGTGGGCTATAGCCTTGGGGGGAGGGGCTGGCCAACTTCGTCCGCCGGACTCGGAATGGAGCGAGACTTTGCGAGCGGCCTCCGCGTGCCAAAAATAGGCTGCGGGCACAGCCGCGCCCAAAAATAACTGCCCGAAGGCTGGGGCGCCAAGTTCGCCCAGCGGAAAAATGGCCAAAAAACGGGTGGGCTATAGCCATGGGTGGAGGGGCTGGCCAACTTCGTCCGCCGGACTCGGAATGGGGCGAGACATTGCGATTTGCCTCCGCATGCCAAAAATAGGAAGCGGGCACAGCCGCGCCCAAAAATAACCACCCGAACGTCGGGCCGCCGAGTTCGTCCAGCGGAAAAATGGCCAAAAAACGGGTGGGCTATAGCCTTGGGGGGAGGGGCTGGCCGACTTCGTCCGCCGGACTCGGAATGGGACGAGACTTTGCGAGCGGCCTCCGCATGCCAAAAATATGCCGTGGTCACAGCCGCGCCCAAAAATAACCGCCCGAAGGCCGGGGCGCCAAGTTCGTCCAGCGGAAAAATGGCCAAAAAACGGGTGGGCTTTAGCCTTGGGGGGAGGGGCTGGCCCACTTCGTCCGCCGGACTCGGAATGGGGCGAGACTTTGCGAGTCGACTCCGCGTGTCAAAAATAGGCCGCGGACACAGCCGCGTGTCAAAAATAGGCCGGGGTGCCCTGTTCGTCCAGCGGAGAAAGGCCACAAAAACGGGTGAGCTATAGCCTTGGGTGGTGGGGCTGGCCCACTTCGTCTGCCGGACTCGGAATGGGGCGAGACTTTACGAGCAGCCTCTGCATGCCAAAAATAGGCCATGGGCACAGCCGCGGCCAAAAATAACCCCCCGAAGGCCGGGGCGCCCAAACCCCGCAGCGGAAAATTGGCCAAAAAACGGATGGGCTATAACCTTGGGGGGAGGGGCTGGCCAAATTTGTCCGCTGGACTCGGAATGGGGCGAGGCTTTGCGAACGGCCTCCGCGTGCCAAAAATAGGGTGCGGGCACAGCCGCGCCCAAACATAACCCCCCGAAGGTCGTTGCGCCCAAACCCCCCAGCGGAAAAATGGCCAAAAAACGGGTGGACTATAGCCTCGGGGGGAGGGGCTGGCCCACTTCGTCCGCCGGACTCGGAATGGGGCGAGACTTTGCGAGCGGCCTCCGCGTGCCAAAAATAGGCCGCGGGCACAGCAGCGCCCAAATATAACCACCCGAAGGCCGGGGCGCCAACTTCGTCCAGCAGAAAAATGGCCAAAAAACGGGTGAGCTATAGCCTTGGGGGGAGGGGTTGGCCAACTTCGTCCGCCGGACTCCGAATTGGGCGAGATTTTGCGAGCGGCCTCCGCGTGCCAAAAATAGGCCGCGGGCACAACCGCGCCCAAATATAAACGCCCGAAGGCCGGGGCGCCAAGTTCGTCCAGCGGAAAAATGGCCAAAAAACGGGTGGGCTATAGCCTTGGGGGGAGGGGCTGGCCAACTTCGTCCGCCGGACTCGGAATGGGGTGAGAGTTTGCGAGCGGCCTCCGCGTGCCAAAAATAGGCCGCGGGCACAGTCACGCCCAAAAATAACCACCCGAAGGCCGGGGCGTCAGGTTCGTCCAGCGGAAAAATGGCCAAAAAACGGGTGGGCTATAGCCTTGGGGGAGGGGCTGGCCAACTTCGTCCGCCGGACTCGGAATGGGGCGAGACTTTGCGAGCGGCCTCCGTGTACCAAAAATAGGCCGCGGGCACAGCCGCGCCCAAAAATAACAACCCGAAGGCCGGAGCGCCAAGTTCGTCCAGCGGAAAAATGGCCAAAAAACGGGTGGGCTACAGCCTTGGGTGGAGGGGCTGGCCAACTTCGTCCGCCGGACTCGGAATGGGGTGAGACTTTTCGAGCGGCCTCCGCGTGCCAAAAATAGGCCTCGGTCACAGCCGTACCCAAAAATAACTGCCCGAAGGTCGGCGCGCCCAAACCCCCCAGCGGAAAAATGGCCAAAAAACAAGTGGGCTATAGCCTTGGGGGGAGGGGCTGGCCAACTTCGTCCGCCGGACTCGGAATGGGGCGAGACTTTACGAGCGGCCTTCGCGTGCCAAAAATAGGCTGCGGGCACAGCCGTGTCCAAAAATAACGGCCCGAAGGCCGGGGCGCCAAGTTTGTCCAGTGGAAAAATGGCCAAAAAACGGGTGGGCTATAGCCTTGGGGGCAGGGGCTGGCCAACTTCGACCGCCGGACTCGGAATGGGGCAAAACTTTGCGAGCGGCCTCTGCGTACCAAAAATAGGCCGTGGGCACAGCAGCGCCTAAAAATAACCGCGCGAAGGCCGGGGCGCCAAGTTCGTCCAGCAGAAAAATGGCCAAAAAACGGGTGGGCTATAGCCTTGGCGGGAGGGGCTGGCCCACTTCGTCGGCCGGACTCGGAATGGGTCGAGACTTTGCGAGCGGCCTCCGCGTGCCAAACAAAGTCCGGGGGCACAGCCGCGCCCAAAAATAACCTCCCGAAGACCGGGCTTCCAAGTTCGTCCAGCGGAAAAATGGCCAAAAAACAGGTGGGCTATAGCCTTAGGGGGAGGGGCTGGCCCACTTCGTCAGCCGGACTCGGAATGGGGAGAGACTTTGCGAGCGGCCTCCGAATGCCAAAAATAGGCCGCGGGTACAGCCTCGCCCAAAAATAACAGACCGAAGGCCGGGTCGCCAAGTTCGTCCAGCGGAAAAATAGCTAAAAAATGGGTGGGCCATAGCCTTGGGGGGAGGGGCTGGCCAACTTCGTCCGCCGGACTCGGAATGGGGCGAGACTTTACGAGCGGCCTCTGCGTGCCAAAAATAGGTCGCGCGCACAGCCGCACCCAAAACTAACCGCCCGACGGCCGGCGCGCCAAGTTCGGCCCGCGGAAAATTGGCCAAAAAACGGGTGGGCTATAGCCTTGGGGGGAGGGACTGGCCCACTTCGTCCGCCGGACTCGAAATGGGGTTAGACTTTGCGAGTGGCCTCCGCGTGCCAAGAATAGGCCGCGGGCAAAGCCGCACCCAAAACTAACCGCTCGACGGCCGGCGCGCCAAGTTCGGCCCGCGGAAAAATGGCCAAAAAACGGGTGGGCTATAGCCTTGGGGGCAGGGGGCTGGCCAACTTCGTCCGCCGGACTCGGAATGGGGCGAGACTTTGCGAGCGTCCTCCGCGTGCCAAAAATAGGCCGCGGGATCAGCCGCGCCCGAAAATAACCGCCCGAAGGCCGGGGCGCCAAGTTCGTCCAGCGGAAAAATGGCCAAAAAATGGGTGGGCTATAGCCTTGGGGGGAGGGGCTGGCCGACTTCGTCCGCCGGACTCAGAATGTGACGACACTTTGTGAGCGGCCTCCGTGTGCCAAAAATAGGTCGTGGGCACAGCCACGCTCAAAAATAACCGCCCGAAAGCCGGGGCGCCAAGTTCGTCCAGCGGAAAAATTTCCAAAAAACGGGTGGGCTATAGCCTTGGGGGGAGGGGCCAGCCAACTTCGTCCGCCGGACTCGGAATGGGGCGAGACTTTGCGAGCGGCCTTCGCGTGCCAAAAATAGGCTACGGGCACAGCCGCGTCCAAAAATAACCGCACGAAGGTTGGCGCGCCCAAACCCCCCAGCGGAAAAATAGCCAAAAAACGGGTGGGCTATTGCCTTGGGGGGAGGGCCTGGCCCTCTTCGTCCGCCGGAATCGGAATGGGGCGAGAGTTTGCGAGCGGCCTCCACGTGCCAAAAATAGGCCGCGGGCAAAGCCGTACCCAAAACTAACCGCCCGACGGCCGGCGCGCCAAGTTCGGCCCGCGGAAAAATGGCCAAAAAACGGGTGGGCTATAGCCTTGGGTGGAGGGGCTGGCCCACTTCGTCCGCCGGACTCGAAATGGGGTAAGACTTTGCGAGCGGCCTCCGAATGCCAAAAATAGGCCGCGGGTACAGCCTCGCCCAAAAATAACAGACCGAAGGCCGGGTCGCCAAGTTCGTCCAGCGGAAAAATAGCTAAAAAATGGGTGGGCCATAGCCTTGGGGGGAGGGGCTGGCCAACTTCGTCCGCCGGACTCGGAATGGGGCGAGACTTTACGAGCGGCCTCTGCGTGCCAAAAATAGGTCGCGCGCACAGCCGCACCCAAAACTAACCGCCCGACGGCCGGCGCGCCAAGTTCGGCCCGCGGAAAATTGGCCAAAAAACGGGTGGGCTATAGCCTTGGTGGGATGGACTGACCCACTTCGTCCGCCGGACTCGAAATGGGGTTAGACTTTGCGAGTGGCCTCCGCGTGCCAAGAATAGGCCGCGGGCAAAGCCGCACCCAAAACTAACCGCTCGACGGCCGGCGCGCCAAGTTCGGCCCGCGGAAAAATGGCCAAAAAACGGGTGGGCTATAGCCTTGGGGGGAGGGGTTGGCCAACTTCGTCCGCCGGACTCGTAATGGGGAGAGACTTTGCGAGTGTCCTCCGCGTGCCAATAATAGGCCGCGGGATAAGCCGCTCCCTAAAATAACCGCTCGAAGGCCGGGGCGCCAAGTTCGTCCAGCGGAAAAATGGCCAAAAAATGGGTGGGCTATAGCCTTGGGGGGAGGGGCTGGCCGACTTCGTCCGCCGGACTCAGAATGTGACGACACTTTGTGAGCGGCCTCCGTGTGCCAAAAATAGGTCGTGGGCACAGCCACGCTCAAAAATAACCGCCCGAAAGCCGGGGCGCCAAGTTCGTCCAGCGGAAAAATTTCCAAAAAACGGGTGGGCTATAGCCTTGGGGGGAGGGGCCAGCCAACTTCGTCCGCCGGACTCGGAATGGGGCGAGACTTTGCGAGCGGCCTTCGCGTGCCAAAAATAGGCTACGGGCACAGCCGCGTCCAAAAATAACCGCACGAAGGTTGGCGCGCCCAAACCCCCCAGCGGAAAAATAGCCAAAAAACGGGTGGGCTATTGCCTTGGGGGGAGGGCCTGGCCCTCTTCGTCCGCCGGAATCGGAATGGGGCGAGAGTTTGCGAGCGGCCTCCACGTGCCAAAAATAGGCCGCGGGCAAAGCCGTACCCAAAACTAACCGCCCGACGGCCGGCGCGCCAAGTTCGGCCCGCGGAAAAATGGCCAAAAAACGGGTGGGCTATAGCCTTGGGTGGAGGGGCTGGCCCACTTCGTCCGCCGGACTCGAAATGGGGTAAGACTTTGCGAGCGGCCTCCGCGTGCCAAGAATAGGCCGCGGGCAAAGCCGCACCCAAAAATAACCTCCCGAAGGTCGGCGCGACCAAACCCCCCAGCGGAAAAATGGCCAAAAAACGGGAGGATATAGCCTTGGGGGGAGGGGCCGACCCACTTCGTCCGCCGGAGTCGGAATGGGGCGAGACTTTGCGAGCGGCCTCCGCGTGCCAAAAATAGGCCATGGGTACAGCTACGCCCAAAAATAACTGCCCGAAGGCCGGGGCGCCAAGTTCGTCCAGCGGAAAAATAGCTAAAAAACGGGTGGGCCATAGCCTTGGGGGGAGGGGTTGGCCAACTTCGTCCGCCGGACTCGGAATGGGGCGAGACTTTGCGAACGGCCTCCACGTGCCAAAAATAGGCCGCGGGCACAGCCGTACCCAAAACTAACCGCCCGACGGCTGGCGCGCCAAGTTCGGCCCGCGGAAAAATGGCAAAAAAAGGGTGGGCTATAGCCTTGGGGGGAGGGGCTGGCCCACTTCGTCAGCCGGACTCGGAATGGGGTTAGACTTTGCGAGCGGCCTCCGCGGGCCAAGAATAGGCCGGGGGCAAAGCCGCGCCATAAAATAACAGCCCGAAGGCCGGGGCGCAATGTTTGTCCAGCGGAAAAATGGCCAAAAAACGGGTGGGCTATAGCCTTGGGGGGAGGGCCTGTCCAACTTCGTCCGCCGGACTCGGAATGGGGTGAGACGTTGCGAACGGCCTCCGCGTGCCAAAAATAGGCCGCGTGCACAGCCGCGCCCAAAAATAACCCACCGAAGGCCGGGGCGCCAAGTTCGTCCAGTGGAAAAATGGCCAAAAAACGGGTGGGCTATAGCCTTGGGGGGAGGGCCTGGCCCTCTTCATCCACCGGAATCGGAATGGGGCGAGAGTTTGCGAGCAGACTCCGCGTGCCAAAAATAGGCCGCGGGCACAGCTGCGGCCAAAAATAACCGCCTGAAGACCGGGGCGCGAAGTTTGTCCAGCGGAAAAATGGCCAAAAAACGGGTGGGCTATAGCCTTGGGGGGAGGGGCTGGCCAACTTCGTCCGCCGGACTCGGAATGGGGTGAGACTTTGCGAGCGGCCTCCGCGTGCCAAAAATAGGCCATGGGCACAGCCGCGCCCAAAAATAACCACCCGAAGGTCGGCGCGACCAAACCCCCCAGCGGAAAAATGGCCAAAAAACGGGAGGATATAGCCTTGGGGGGAGGGGCCGACCCACTTCGTCCGCCGGAGTCGGAATGGGGCGAGACTTTGCGAGCGGCCTCCGCGTGCCAAAAATAGGCCATGGGTACAGCTGCGCCCAAAAATAACTGCCCGAAGGCCGGGGCGCCAAGTTCGTCCAGCGGAAAAATAGCTAAAAAACGGGTGGGCCATAGCCTTGGGGGGAGGGGTTGGCCAACTTCGTCCGCCGGACTCGGAATGGGGCGAGACTTTGCGAACGGCCTCCACGTGCCAAAAATAGGCCGCGGGCACAGCCGTACCCAAAACTAACCGCCCGACGGCTGGCGCGCCAAGTTCGGCCCGCGGAAAAATGGCCAAAAAACGGGTGGGCTATAGCCTTGGGGGGAGGGGCTGGCCCACTTCGTCAGCCGGACTCGGAATGGGGTTAGACTTTGCGAGCGGCCTCCGCGGGCCAAGAATAGGCCGGGGGCAAAGCCGCGCCATAAAATAACAGCCCGAAGGCCGGGGCGCAATGTTTGTCCAGCAGAAAAATGGCCAAAAAACGGGTGGGCTATAGCCTTGGGGGGAGGGCCTGTCCAACTTCGTCCGCCGGACTCGGAATGGGGTGAGACGTTGCGAACGGCCTCCGCGTGCCAAAAATAGGCCGCGTGCACAGCCGCGCCCAAAAATAACCCACCGAAGGCCGGGGCGCCAAGTTCGTCCAGTGGAAAAATGGCCAAAAAACGGGTGGGCTATAGCCTTGGGGGGAGGGGCTGGCCAACTTCGTCCGCCGGACTCGGAATGGGGCAAGACGTTGCGAACGGCCTCCGCGTACCAAAAATAGGCTGCGGACACAGCCGCGCCCAAAAATAACCGCCCGAAGGCCGGGGCGCCAAGTTTGTCTAGCGGAAAAATGGCCAAAGAACGGGTGGGCTATAGCCTTGGGGGGAGGGGCTGTCCAACTTCGTCCGCCGGACTCAGAATGGGGCGAGACTTTGCCAGTGGCATCCGCGTGCCAAAAATAGGCCGCGGGACAGCCGCACCCAAAAATAACCCCCCGAAGGTCGGCGCACCCAAATCCCCCAGCAGAAAAATGGACAAAAAACGGGTGGGCTATAGCCTTGGGGGGAGGGGCTGGCCAACTTCGTCCGCCGGATTCGGAATGGGGCGAGACTTTACAAGTGGCCTCCGCGTGCCAAAAATAGGCCAGGGGCACAGCCGTACCCAAAAATAACCGCCCGAACGTCGGCGCGCCCAAACCCCCCAGCGGAAAAATGGGCAAAAAACGGGTGGGCTATAGCCTTGGGGGGAGGGGCTGGCCCACTTCGTCCGCCGGGGTCGGAATGGGGCGAGACGTTGCGAACGGCCTCCGCGTGCCAAAAATAGGCCGCGTGCACAGCCGCGCCCAAAAATAACCCACCGAAGGCCGGGGCGCCAAGTTCGTCCAGTGGAAAAATGGCCAAAAAACGGGTGGGCTATAGCCTTGGGGGGAGGGGCTGGCCAACTTCGTCCGCCGGACTCGGAATGGGGCAAGACGTTGCGAGCGGCCTCCGCGTGCCAAAAATAGGCTGCGGACACAGCCGCGCCCAAAAATAACCGCCCGAAGGCCGGGGCGCCAAGTTTGTCTAGCGGAAAAATGGCCAAAGAACGGGTGGGCTATAGCCTTGGGGGGAGGGGCTGTCCAACTTCGTCCGCCGGACTCAGAATGGGGCGAGACTTTGCCAGTGGCATCCGCGTGCCAAAAATAGGCCGCAGGACAGCCGCACTCAAAAATAACCCCCCGAAGGTCGGCGCACCCAAATCCCCCAGCAGAAAAATGGACAAAAAACGGGTGGGCTATAGCCTTGGGGGGAGGGGCTGGCCAACTTCGTCCGCCGGATTCGGAATGGGGCGAGACTTTACAAGCGGCCTCCGCGTGCCAAAAATAGGCCAGGGGCACAGCCGTACCCAAAAATAACCGCCCGAACGTCGGCGCGCCCAAACCCCCCAGCGGAAAAATGGCCAAAAAACGGGTGGGCTATAGCCTTGGGGGGAGGGGCTGGCCCACTTCGTCCGCCGGGGTCGGAATGGGGCGAGACTTTGCGAGCGGCCTCCGCATGCCAAAAATAGGCCATGGGCACAGCTGCGCCCAAAAATAACTGCCCGAAGGCCGGGGCGCTAAGTTCGTCCAGCGGAAAAATGGCCAAAAAACGTGTGGGCTATAGCCTTGGGGGGAGGGGCGGGCCAACTTCGTCCGCCGGACTCTGAATGGGGCAAGACTTTGCGAGTGGCCTCTGCCTACCAAAAATAGGCCACGGGCACAGCCGCACCCAAACCCCCCAGCGGAAAAATGCCCAAAAAACGGGTGGGCTATAGCCTTGGGGGGAGGGGCTGGCCAACTTCGTCCGCCGGAATCGGAATGGGTCGAGACTTAGCGAGCAGCCTCCGAGTACCAAAAATAGGCCGCGGGCACAGCCGCGCCCAAAAATAACCACCCGTAGGCCGGGGCGCGAAGTTCGTCCAGCGGAAAAATGGCCAAAAAACGGGTGGGCTATAGCCTTGGGGTGAGGGGCTGGCCAACTTCGTCCGCCGGACTCGGAATGGGGCGAGACTTTGCGAGCGGCCTCCGCGTGCCAAAAATAGGCCAGGGGCATAGCCGTACCCACAAATAACCACCCGAACGTCGGCGCGCCCAAACCCCCCAGCGGAAAAATGGCCAAAAAACGGGTGGGCTATAGCCTTGGGGGGAGGGGCTGGCCAACTTCATCCGCCGGACTCGGAATGGGGCGAGACTTTGCGAGCTACCTCCGCGTGCCAAAAATAGGCCGCGGACACAGCCGCGCCCAAAAATAACCGCCCGAAGGCCGGGGCTCCAACTTCGTCCTGCGGAAAAATGGCCAAAAAACGGGTGGGCTATAGCCTTGGTGGGAGGGGCTGGCCAACTTCGTCCGCCGGACTCGGAATGGGGCGAGACTTTGCGAGCGGCCTCTGCGTACCAAAAATAGGCCACGGCCACAGCCGCGTCCAAAAATAACTGCCCGAAGGTCGTTGCGCCCAAACCCCCCAGCGGAAAAATGGCCAAAAAATGGGTGGGCTATAGCCTTGGGGGGAGGGGCTGGCCAACTTCGTCCGCCGGACTCGGAATGGGGTGAGCTTTACGAGCGGCATCGGCGTGCCAAAAATAGGGCGCGGGCACTGTCGCGTCCAAAAATAACCACCATAAGGCCGGGGCGCCAAGTTCGTCCAGCGGAAAAATGGCCAAAAAACGGGTGGGCTATAGCCTTGGGGGGAGGGGCTGGCCAACTTCATCCGCCGGACTCGGAATGGGGCGAGACTTTGCGAGCTACCTCCGCGTGCCAAAAATAGGCCGCGGACACAGCCGCGCCCAAAAATAACCGCCCGAAGGCCGGGGCTCCAACTTCGTCCTGCGGAAAAATGGCCAAAAAACGGGTGGGCTATAGCCTTGGTGGGAGGGGCTGGCCAACTTCGTCCGCCGGACTCGGAATGGGGCGAGACTTTGCGAGCGGCCTCTGCGTACCAAAAATAGGCCACGGCCACAGCCGCGTCCAAAAATAACTGCCCGAAGGTCGTTGCGCCCAAACCCCCCAGCGGAAAAATGGCCAAAAAATGGGTGGGCTATAGCCTTGGGGGGAGGGGCTGGCCAACTTCGTCCGCCGGACTCGGAATGGGGTGAGCTTTACGAGCGGCATCGGCGTGCCAAAAATAGGGCGCGGGCACTGTCGCGTCCAAAAATAACCACCATAAGGCCGGGGCGCCAAGTTCGTCCAGCGGAAAAATGGCCAAAAAACGGGTGGGCTATAGCCTTGGGGTGAGGGGCTGGCCAACTTCGTCCGCCGGACTCTGAATGGGGCGAGACTTTGCGAGCGGCCTCCGTGTGCCAAAAATAGGCCAGGGGCACAGCCGTAACCACAAATAACCGCCCGAACGTCGGCGCGCCCAAACCCCCCAACGGAAAAATGGCCAAAAAACGGGTGGGCTATAGCCTTGGGGGGAGGGGCTGGCAAACTTCGTCCGCCGGACTCGGAATGGGGCGAGACTTTGCGAGCTCCCTCCGCGTGCCAAAAATAGGCCGCGGACACAGCCGCACCCAAAAATAACCGCCCGAAGGCCGGGGCGCCAACTTCGTCCTGCGGAAAAATGGCCAAAAAACGGGTGGGCTATAGCCTTGGTGGGAGGGGCTGGCCAACTTCGTCCGCCGGACTCAGAATGGGGCGAGACTTTGCGAGCGGCCTGTGCATACCAAAAATAGGCCACGGCCACAGCCGCGCCCAAAAATAACTACCCGAAGGTCGTTGCGCCCAAACCCCCCAGCGGAAAAATGGCCAAAAAATGGGTGGGCTATAGCCTTGGGGGGAGGGGCTGGCCAACTTCGTCCGCCGGACTCGGAATGGGGTGAGCTTTACGAGCGGCCTCCGCGTGCCAAAAATAGGGCGCGGGCACTGTCGCGTCCAAAAATAACCGCCATAAGGCCGGGGCGCCAAGTTCGTCCAGCGGAAAAATGGCCAAAAAACGGGTGGGATATAGCCTTGGGGTGAGGGGCTGGCCAACTTCGTCCGCCGGACTCGGAATGGGGCGAGACTTTGCGAGTGGCCTCTGCGTGCCAAAAATAGGCCAGGGGCACAGCCGTACCCAAAAATAACTGCCCGAATGTCGGCGCGCCCAAACCCCCCAGCGGAAAAATGGCCAAAAAACGGGTGGGCTATAGCCTTGGGGGGAGGGGCTGGCCCACTTCGTCCGCCGGAGTCGGAATGGGGCGAGACGTTGCGAGCGGCCTCCGCGTGCCAAAAATAGGCTGCGGGCACAGCCGCGCCCAAAAATAACCCCCCGAAGGCCGGGGCGCCACGTTCGTCCAGCGGAAAAATGGCCAAAAAACGGGTTGGCTATAGCCTTGGGGGGAGGGGCTGGCCAACTTCGTCCGCCGGACTCGGAATGGGGCGAGACTTTGCGAGCAGCCTCCGCATGCCAAAAATAGGCCGCGGGCACAGCCGCACCCAAAAATAACCCCCCGAAGGTCGGCGCGCCCAAACCCCCCAGCGGAAAAATGGCCAAAAAACGGGTGGGCTATAGCCTTGGGGGGAGGGGCTGGCCAACTTCGTCCGCCGGACTCGGAATGGGGCGAGACGTTGCGAACGGCCTCCGCATGCCAAAAATAGGCCGCGTGCACAGCCGCGCGCAAAAATAACCCCCCGAAGGCCGGGGCGCCAAGTTTGTCCAGTGGAAAAATGGCCAAAAAACGGGTGGGCTATAGCCTTGGGGGGAGGAGCTGGCCTACTTCGTCCGCCGGAATCGGAATGGGTCGAGACTTAGCGAGCAGCCTCCGAGTGCCAAAAATAGGCCGCGGACACAGCCGCGCCCAAAAATAACCACCCGTAGGCCGGGGCGCGAAGTTCGTCCAGCGGAAAAATGGCCAAAAAACGGGTGGGCTATAGCCTTGGGGGGAGGGGCTGGCCGACTTCGTCCGCCGGACCCGGAATGGGGCGAGACGTTGCGAGCGGCCTCCGTGTGTCAAAAATAGGCTGCGGGCACAGCCGCACCCAAAAATAACCGCCCGAAGGCCAGGGCGCCAAGTTCGTCCAGCGGAAAAATGGCCAAAAAACGGGTGGGCTATAGCCTTGGGGGAAGGGGCTGGCCAACTTCGTCCGCCGGACTCAGAATGGGGCGAGACTTTGCGAGCGGCCTCCGCGTGCCAAAAATAGGCCGCGGGAAGAGCCGCGCCAAAAAATAACCCCCCGATGGCCGGCGCGCCAGGTTCGCCCAGCGGAAGAATGGCCAAAAAACGGGAGGGCTATAGCCTTGGGGGGAGGGGCTGGCCGACTTCGTCCGCCGGACCGGGAATGGGACGAGACGTTGCGAGCGTCCTCCGCATGCCAAAAATAGGCCGCGGGCACAGCCGCGCCCAAAAATAACCGCCCGAAGGCCAGGGCGCCAAGTTCGTCCAGCGGAAAAATGGCCAAAAAACGGGTGGGCTATAGCCTTGGGGGAAGGGGCTGGCCTACTTCGTCCGCCAGACTCAGAATGGGGCGACACTTTGCGAACGGCCTCCATGTGCGAAAAATAGGCCGCGGGCACAGCCGCGCCCAAAAATAACCCCCCGAAGGCCGGCGCGCCCAAACCCCCCAGCGGAAAAATGGCCAAAAAACGGGTGGGCTATAGCCTTGGGGGGAGGGGCTGGCCAACTTCGTCCGCCGGACTCGGAATGGGGCGAGACGTTGCGAGCGGTCTCCGCGTGTCAAAAATAGGCCGCGAGCACAGCCGCGCCCAAAAATAACCCCCCGAAGGCCGGGGCGCCAAGTTCGTTCAGCGGAAAAATGGCCAAAAAACGGATGGGCTATAGCCTTGGGGGGAGGGGCTGGCCAACTTCGTCCGCCGGACTCGGCATGGGGCGAGACTTTACGAGCAGCCTCCGCATGCCAAAAATAGGCCGCGGCCACAGCCGCGCCCAAAAATAACCACCCGAAAGTCGGCGCGCCCATAACCCCCCGCGGAAAAATGGCCAAAAAACGGGTGGACTATAGCCTTGGGGGGACGGGCTGGCTAACTTCGTCCGCCGGACTCAGAATGGGGCGACACTTTACGAGCGGCCTCCGCGTGCCAAAAATAGGCCGCGGGCACAGCCGCGCCCAAAAATAACCCCCCGAAGGCCGGCGCGCCCAAACCCCCCAGCGGAAAAATGGCCAAAAAACGGGTGGGCTATAGCCTTGGGGGGAGGGGATGGCCAACTTCGTCCGCCGGACTCGGAATGTGGCGACACTTTACGAGCGGCCTCCGCGTGGCAAAAATAGGCCGCGGACACAGCCACGCCCAAAAATAACAGCCCAAAGGCCGGGGCGCCAAGTTCGTCCAGCGGAAAAATGGCCAAAAAACGGGTGGGCTATAGCCTTGGGGGGACGGGCTGGCCCACTTCGTCCGCCGGACTCGGAATGGGGCGAGACTTTGCGAGCGGCCTCCGCGTGCCAAAAATAGGCCGCGAGCACAGCCGCGCCCAAAAATAACCCCCCGAAGGCCGGGGCGCCAAGTTCGTCCAGCGGAAAAATTGCCAAAAAACAGGTGGGTTATAGCCTTGGGGAGAGGGGCTGGCCAACCTCGTCCGCCGAACTGGGAATGGGGCGAGACTTTATGAGTGGCCTCCGCGTGCCAAAAATAGGCCCGGGCACAGCCTCGTCCAACAATAACCCCCCGAAGGTCGGCGCGTCCAACCCCCCCAGCGGAACAATAGCCAAAAAACGGGTGGGCTATAGCCTTGGGGGGAGGGGCTGGCCAACTTCGTCCGCCGGACTCGGAATGGGACGAACCTTTGCGAACGTCCTCCGCGTGGCAAAAATAGGCCGCGGGCACAGCCGCGCCCAAAAATAACCGCCCCAAGGCCAGGGCGCCAAGTTCATCCAGCGGAAAAATTGCCAAAAAATGGTTGGGCTATAGCCTTGGGGGGAGGGGCTGGCCAACTTCGTCCGCCGGACTCGGAATGGGACGAGACTTTGCGAGCGGCCTCCGCATGCCAAAAATAGACCACGGGCACAGCCACACCCAAAAATAACCGCCCGAAGGTCGGCGCGCCCAAACCCCCCAGCGGAAAAATGGCCAAAAAACGGGTGGGCTATAGCCTTGGGGGGAGGGGCTGGCCAACTTCGTCCGCCGGACTCGGAATGGGGTGAGACTTTGCGAGCAGCCTCCGCGTGCCAAAAATAGGCTGCGGGCACAGCCACTCCCAAAAATAACCGCCCGAAGGCCGGGGCGCCAAGTTCGTCCTGCAGAAAAATGGCCAAAAAACCGGTGGGCTGTAGCCTAGGGGGGAGGGGCTGGCCAACTTTGTCCGCCGGACTCGGAATGGGGCGAGACTTTGCGAGCGGCTTCTGCGTGCCAAAAATAGGCCGCGGGCATAGCAACGCCCAAAACTAACCCCCCGAAGGTCGGCGCACCCAAAACCCCCAGCGGAAAAATGGCCAAAAAACGGGTGGGCTATAGCCTTGGGGGGAGGGGCTGGCCAACTTTGTCCACCGGACTCGGAATGGGGCGAGACAATGCGAACGGCCTCCGAGTGCCAAAAATAGGCCGCCGGCAGAGCCGCGCCCAAAAATAACCCCCCGAAGGCTGGGGCGCCAAGTTCGTCCAGCGGAAAAATGGCCAAAAAACGGGTGGGCTATAACCATGGGGGGAGGGGCTTGCCACTTCGTCCGCCGGACTCGGAATGGGGCGAGACTTTGCGAATGGCCTCTGCATGCCAAAAATAATCCGCGGGCACAGCCGCGCCCAAAAATAACCGCCCGAAGGCCGGGGCGCCAAGTTCGTCCAGCGGAAAAATGGCCAAAAAACGGGTGTGGTATATCCTTGGGGGGACGGGCTGGCCAACTTCGTCCGCCGGACTCGGAATGGGGCGAGACGTTGCGAGCGGCCTCCGCTTGCCAAAAATAGGCCACGGGCACAGCCGCGCCCAAAAATAACTGCCCGAAGGCCGGCGCGCCCAAACCCCCCAGCGGAAAAATTGCCAAAAAACGGGTGGGCTATAGCCTTGGGGGGAGGGGCAGGCCAACTTCGTCCGCCGGACTCGGAATGGGGCGAGAGTTTGCGAGTGGCCTCCACGTGCCAAAAATAGGACACGGGCACAGCCGCTCCCAAAAATAACCCCCCGAAGGCCGGGGCGCCAAGTACGTCCAGCGGAAAAATGGCCAAAAAACGGGTGGGCTATATCCTTGGGGGGAGGGGCTGGCCAACCTCGTCCGCCGGATTCGGAATGGGGCGAGACTTTGCGAGTGGCCTCCGCGTGCCAAAAATAGGCCGCGGGCATAGCCGCTCCTAAAAATAACCGCCCGAAGGCCGGGGCGCCAAGTTCGTCCAGCGGAAAAATGGCCAAAAAACGGGTATGGTATATCCTTGGGGGGAGGGGCTGGCCAACTTCGTCCGCCGGACTCGGAATGGGGCGAGACGTTGCGAGCGGCCTCCGCGTGCCAAAAATAGGCCACGGGCACTGCTGCGCCCAAAAATAACTGCCCGAAGGCCGGGGCGCCAAGTTCGTCCAGCGGAAAAAGGCCACAAAAACGGGTGGGCTATAGCCTTGGGGGGAGGGGCTGGCCAACCTCGTCCGCCGGATTCGGAATGGGGCGAGACTTTGCGAGTGGCCTCCGCGTGCCAAAAATAGGCCGCGGGCATAGCCGCTCCTAAAAATAACCGCCCGAAGGCCGGGGCGCCAAGTTCGTCCAGCGGAAAAATGGCCAAAAAACGGGTATGGTATATCCTTGGGGGGAGGGGCTGGCCAACTTCGTCCGCCGGACTCGGAATGGGGCGAGACGTTGCGAGCGGCCTCCGCGTGCCAAAAATAGGCCACGGGCCCAGCCGCGCCCAAAAATAACTGCCCGAAGGCCGGGGCGCCAAGTTCGTCCAGCGGAAAAAGGCCACAAAAACGGGTGGGCTATAGCCTTGGGGGGTGGGGCTGGCCAACTTCGTCCGCCGGACTCGGAATGGCGCGAGACTTTGCGAGCGGCCTCCGTGTGCGAAAAATAGGCCGCGGGCCCAGCCGCTCCCAAAAATACCCGCCCGAAGGCCGGGGCGCCAAGTTCGTCCAGCGGAAAAAGGCCATAAAAACGGGTGGGCTATAGCCTTGGGGGGTGGGGCTGGCCAATATCGTCCGCCGGACTCGGAATGGCGCGAGACTTTGCGAGGGGCCTCCGTGTGCCAAAAATAGGCTGCGGGCACAGCCACGCCCAAAAATAACTGCCCGAAGGCCGGGGCGCCAAATTCGTCCCAGCGGCAAAAGGCCACAAAAACGGGTGGGCTATAGCCTTGCGGGGTGGGGCTGGCCCACTTCGTCCGCCGCCATCGGAATGGCGCAAGACTTTGCGAGGGGCCTCCGTATGCCAAAAATATGCCTCGGGCACAGCCGCACCCAAAAATACCCTCCCGAAGGTCGGGGCGCCAAGTTCGTCCAGCGGAAAAAGGCCATAAAAACGGGTGGGCTATAGCCTTGGGGGGTGGGGCTGGCCAACATCGTCCGCCGGATTCGGAATGGCGCGAGACTTTTCGAGGCCCCTCCGTGTGCCAAAAATAGGCTGCGGGCACAGCCACGCCCAAAAATAACTGCCCGAAGGCCGGGGCGCCAAGTTCGTCCAGCGGAAAAAGGCCACAAAAACGGGTGGGCTATAGCCTTGGGGGGTGGGGCTGGCCAACTTCGTCCGCCGGACTCGGAATGGCGCGAGACTTTGCGAGGAACCTCCGTCTGCCAAAAATAGGCCGTGGGCACAGCCGCACCCAAAAATACCCTCCCGAAGGTCGGGGCGCCAAGTTCGTCCAGCGGAAAAAGGCCATAAAAACGGGTGGGATATAGCCTCGGGGGGTGGGGTTGGCCCACTTCGTCCGCCGGACTCGGAATGGCGCGAGACTTTGCGAGGCGCCTCCGTGTGCCAAAAATAGGCCGCGGGCACAGCCGTAACCAAAATTACCCGCCCGAAGGCCGGGGCGCCAAGTTCGTCCAGCGGAAAAATGGCCAAAAAACAGGTATGGTATATCCTTGGGGGGAGGGGCTGGCCAACTTCGTCCGCCGGACTCGGAATGGGGCGAGACGTTGCGAGCGGCCTCCGCGTGCCAAAAATAGGCCACGGGCCCAGCCGCGCCCAAAAATAACTGCCCGAAGGCCGGGGCGCCAAGTTCGTCCAGCGGAAAAAGGCCACAAAAACGGGTGGGCTATAGCCTTGGGGGGTGGGGCTGGCCAACTTCGTCCGCCGGACTCGGAATGGCGCGAGACTTTGCGAGGAACCTCCGTCTGCTAAAAATAGGCCGCGGGCACAGCCGAACCCAAAAATACCCTCCCGAAGGTCGGAGCGCCAAGTTCGTCCAGCGGAAAAAGGCCATAAAAACGGGTGGGCTATAGCCTTGGGGGGTGGGGCTGGCCAATATCGTCCGCCGGACTCGGAATGGCGCGAGACTTTGCGAGGGGCCTCCGTGTGCCAAAAATAGGCTGCGGGCACAGCCACGCCCAAAAATAACTGCCCGAAGGCCGGGGCGCCAAATTCGTCCAGCGGCAAAAGGCCACAAAAACGGGTGGGCTATAGCCTTGCGGGGTGGGGCTGGCCCACTTCGTCCGCCGCCATCGGAATGGCGCAAGACTTTGCGAGGGGCCTCCGTATGCCAAAAATATGCCTCGGGCACAGCCGCACCCAAAAATACCCTCCCGAAGGTCGGGGCGCCAAGTTCGTCCAGCGGAAAAAGGCCATAAAAACGGGTGGGCTATAGCCTTGGGGGGTGGGGCTGGCCAACATCGTCCGCCGGATTCGGAATGGCGCGAGACTTTTCGAGGCCCCTCCGTGTGCCAAAAATAGGCTGCGGGCACAGCCACGCCCAAAAATAACTGCCCGAAGGCCGGGGCGCCAAGTTCGTCCAGCGGAAAAAGGCCACAAAAACGGGTGGGCTATAGCCTTGGGGGGTGGGGCTGGCCAACTTCGTCCGCCGGACTCGGAATGGCGCGAGACTTTGCGAGGAACCTCCGTCTGCCAAAAATAGGCCGTGGGCACAGCCGCACCCAAAAATACCCTCCCGAAGGTCGGGGCGCCAAGTTCGTCCAGCGGAAAAAGGCCATAAAAACGGGTGGGATATAGCCTCGGGGGGTGGGGCTGGCCCACTTCGTCCGCCGGACTCGGAATGGCGCGAGACTTTGCGAGGCGCCTCCGTGTGCCAAAAATAGGCCGCAGGCACAGCCGTAACCAAAATTACCCGCCCGAAGGCCGGGGCGCCAAGTTCGTCCAGCGGAAAAAGGCCACAAAAACGGGTGGGCTATAGCCTTGGGGGGTGGGGCTGGCCAACTACGTCCGCCGGACTCGGAATGGCGCGAGACTTTGCGAGGGGCCTCCGCGTGCAAAAAATTGGCCGCCGGCACAGCCGCGCCCAAAAATAACCGCCCGAAGGCCGGGGCGCCAAGTTCGTCCAGCGGAATAATGGCCAAAAAACGGGTGGGCTATAGCCTTGGGGGGAGGGGCTAGCCAACTTCGTCCGCCGGACTCGGAATGGGGCGAGACTTTGCGAGCGGCCTCCGCGTGCCAAAAATAGGCCGCGGCCACAGCCGCGCCCAAAAATAACCGCCCGAAGGCCGGGGCGCCAAGTTCGTCCAGCGGAAAAAGGTCACAAAAACGGGTGGGCTATAGCCTTGGGGGGTGGGGCTGGCCGACTTCGTCCGCCGGACTCGGAATGGCGCGAGACTTTGAGAGGGGCCTCTGTGTGCCAAAAATAGGCCACGGGCACAGTCGCAACCAAAAATAACCGCCCGAAGGCCGGGGTGCCCTGTTCGTCCAGCGGAAAAAGGCCACAAAAATGGGTGGGCTATAGCCTTGGGGGGTGGGGCTGGCCGACTTCGTCCGCCGGACTTGGAATGGCGCGCGACTTTGAGAGTGTCTCCGTATGCCAAAAATAGGCCGCGGGCACAGCCGCGCCCAAAAATAACCGCCCGAAGGCCGGGACCCCAAGTTCGTCCAGCGGAAAAAAGGCACAAAAACGGGTGGACTATAGCCTTGGGGGGTGGGGCTGGCCAACATCGTCCGCCGGACTCGGAATGGCGCGAGACTTTTCGAGGCCCCTCCGTGTGCCAAAAATAGGCCGCGGGCACAGCCACGCCCAAAAATAACCGACCGAAGGCCGGGGCGCCAAATTCGTCCAGCGGCAAAAGGCCACAAAAACGGGTGGGCTATAGCCTTGCGGGGTGGGGCTGGCCCACTTCGTCCGCCGCCATCGGAATGGCGCAAGACTTTACGAGGGGCCTCCGTATGCCAAAAATAGTCCTCGGGCACAGCCACGCCCAAAAATAACTGCCCGAAGGCCGGGGCGCCAAGTTCGTCCAGCGGAAAAAGGCCAGAAAAACGGGTGGGCTATAGCCTTGGGGGGTGGGGCTGGCCAACTACGTCCGCCGGACTCGGAATGGCGCGAGACTTTGTGAGGCGCCTCTGTGTACCAAAAATAGGCCGCGGGCACAGCCGTACCCAAAAATACCCGCCCGAAAGCCGGGGCGCCAAGTTCGTCCAGCGGAAAATGGCCACAAAAACGGGTGGGCTATAGCCTTGCGGAGTGGGGCTGGCCCACTTCGTCCGCCGGACTCGGAATGGTACGAGACTTTGCGAGGGGCCTCCGTGTACCAAAATTAGGCCGCGGGCACAGCCGCGCCCAAAAATAACCGGCCGAAGGCTGGGGCACCAAGTACGTCCTGCGGAAAAAGGCCACAAAAACGGGTGGGCTATAGCCTTGGGGGGTGGGGCTGGCCAACTTCGTCCGCCGGACTTGGAATGGCTTGCGACTTTGCGAGGGCCTTCCTTTGCCAAAATTAGGCCACGGGCACAGCCGCGCCCAAAAATAACTGCCCGAAGGCCGGGGCGCCAAGTTCGTCCAGCGGAAAAAGGCCACAAAAACGGGTGGGCTATAGCCTTGGGGGGTGGGGCTGGCCAACTTCGTCCGCCGGACTCGGAATGGCGCGAGACTTTGCGAGGCGTCTCCGTGTACCAAAAATAGGCCGAGGGCACAGCCGCACCCAAAAATCCCGCCCGAAGGCCGGGGTGCCAAGTTCGTCCAGCGGAAAAAGGCCACAAAAACGGGTGGGCTATAGCCTTGGGGGGTGGGGCTGGTCAACTTCGTCCACCGGACTTGGAATGGCGCGCAACTTTGCGAGGGCCTTCCTTTGCCAAAATTAGGCTGCGGACACAGCCGCGCCCAAAAATAACTTCCAAAAGGCCGGGGCGCCAAGTTCGTCCAGCGGAAAAAGGCCACAAAAACGGGTGGGCTATAGCCTTGGGGGGTGGGGCTGGCCGACTTCATCCGCCGGACTCGGAATGGTGCCAGACAATGCGAGGGGCCTCCGTGTACCAAAAAAAAGCCGCGGGCACAGCCGCGCCCAAAAAAAAGGGACCGAAGGTCCCGTCCCCAAGTTCGTCCGCCGCAAAAATGCCCAAAAAACGGGTGGGCTATAGCCTTGGGGGGAGGGGCTGGCCAACTTCGTCCGCCGTACTCGGAATGGGGCGAGACGTTGCGAACGGCCTCCGTGTGCTAAAAATAGGCCGCGTGCACAGCCGCGCCCAAAAAATAACCCCCTGAAGACCGGGGCACCAAGTTCGTCCAGTGGAAAAATGGCCAAAAAACGGGTGGGCTATAGCATTGGGGGGAGGGGCTGGCCAACTTCGTCCGCCGGACTCGGAATGGGGCAAGACGTTGCGAGCGGCCTCCGCGTGCCAAAAATACGCTGCGGACACAGTCGCACCCAAAAATAACCGCCCGAAGGCCGGGGCGCCAAGTTTGTCCAGCGGAAAAATGGCCAAAAAACGGGTGGGCTATAGCCTTGGGGGGAGGGGCTGGCCAACTTCGTCCGCCGGACTCAGAATGGGGCGAGACGTTGCCAGCGGCATCCGCGTGCCAAAAATAGGCCGCAGGACAGCCGCACCCAAAAATAACCCCCCGAAGGTCGGCGCGCCCAAACCCCCCAGCGGAAAAATGGCCAAAAAACGGGTGGGCTATAGCCTTGGGGGGAGGGGCTGGCCAACTTCGTCCGCCGTACTCGGAATGGGGCGAGACGTTGCGAACGGCCTCCGCGTGCCAAAAATAGGCCGCGTGCACAGCCGCGCCCAAAAAATAACCCCCCGAAGGCCGGGGCACCAAGTTCGTCCAGTGGAAAAATGGCCAAAAAACGGGTGGGCTATAGCCTTGGGGGGAGGGGCTGGCCGACTTCGTCCGCCGGACTCGGAATGGGGCGAGACTTTACGAGCGGCCTCAGCGTAAAAATAGGCCACGGGCACCGCCGCGCCAACAAATAACCCCCCGAAGGTCGGCGCGCCCATAACCCCCAGCGGAAAAATGGCCAAAAAACGGGTGGGCTATAGCCTTGGGGGGAGGGGCTGGCCAACTTCGTCCGCCGGACTCAGAATGGGGTGAGACTTTGCGAGCGGCCTCCGCGTGCCAAAAATAGGCCGCGGGCACAGCCGCGCCCAAAAATAACCGCCCGAAGGCCGGGGCGCCAAGTTCGTCCAGTGGAAAAATGGCCGAAAAATGGCCAAAAAACGGGTGGGCTATAGCCTTGGGGGGACGGGCTGGCCAACTTCGTCCGCCGGACTCGGAATGGGGCGAGACATTGCGAGCGGCCTCCGCGTGCCACAAATAGGCCGTGGGCACAGCCACGCCCAAAAATAACCCCCCGAAGGCCGGGGCGCCAAGTTCGTCCAGTGGAAAGATGGCCAAAAAACTGGTGGGCTATAGCCTTGGGGGGAGGGGCTGGCCAGTTTCGTCCGCCGGACTCGGAATGGGGCGAGACTTTGCGAGCGGCCTCCGCGTGCGAAACATAGGCCGCGGTCACAGCCGCATCCAAAACTAACCGCCCGAAGGCCGGGGCGCCAAGTTCGTCCAGCGGAAAAATGGCCAAAAAATGGGTGGGCTATAGCCTTCGGGGGAGGGGCTGGCCAACTTCGTCCGCCGGACTCGGAATGGGGCGAGCCTTTGCGAGCGGCCTCCGCGTTCCAAAAATTGGCCACGGGCACAGGCTCGCCCAAAAATAACCCCCCGAAGGCCGGGGCACCAAGTTCGTCCAGTGGAAAAATGGCCAAAAAACGGGTGGGCTATAGCCTTGGGGGGAGGGGCTGGCCGACTTCGTCCGCCGGACTCGGAATGGGTCGAGACTTTACGAGCGGCCTCTGCGTGCCAAAAATAGGCCACGGGCACAGCCGCGCCAAAAAATAACCACCCGAAGGTCGGCGCGCCCAATCCCCCCAGCGGAAAAATGGCCAAAAAACGGGTGGGCTATAGCCTTGGGGGGAGGTGCTGGCCAACTTCGTCCGCCGGACTCGGAATGGGGCGAGACGTTGCGAGCGGCGTCCGCGTGCCAAAAATAGGCTGCGGGCACAGCCGCGCCCAAAAATAACCCCCCGAAGGCCGGGGCGCCAAGTTCGTCCAGCGGAAAAATGGCCAAAAAACGGGTGGGCTATAGACTTGGGGGGAGGGGTTGGCCAACTTCGTCCGCCGGGCTCAGAATGGGACGAGACTTTGCGAGTGGACTCCGCGTGCCAAAAAGAGGCCGCGGACAGAGCCGCGCCAAAAAGTAACCCCCCGATGGCCGGCGCGCCAAGGTCGCCCAGCGGAAGAATGGCCAAAAAACGGGTGGGCTATACCCTTGGGGGGAGGGGCTGGCCAACTTCGTCCGCCGGAATCAGAATGGGGGGAGACTTTGCGAGCAGCCTCCGCGTGCCAAAAATAGGCCGCGGGCACAGCTGCACCCAAAAATAACCCCCCGAAGGTCGGCGCACCCAAACCGCCCAGCGGAAAAATGGCCAAAAAACGGGTGGGCTATAGCCTTGGGGGGAGGGGCTGGCCAACTTCGTCCGCCGGACTCAGAATGGGGCGAGACGTTGCCAGCGGCATCCGCGTGCCAAAAATAGGCCGCAGGACAGCCGCACCCAAAAATAACCCCCCGAAGGTCGGCGCGCCCAAACCCCCCAGCGGAAAAATGGCCAAAAAACGGGTGGGCTATAGCCTTGGGGGGAGGGGCTGGCCAACTTCGTCCGCCGTACTCGGAATGGGGCGAGACGTTGCGAACGGCCTCCGCGTGCCAAAAATAGGCCGCGTGCACAGCCGCGCCCAAAAAATAACCCCCCGAAGGCCGGGGCACCAAGTTCGTCCAGTGGAAAAATGGCCAAAAAACGGGTGGGCTATAGCCTTGGGGGGAGGGGCTGGCCGACTTCGTCCGCCGGACTCGGAATGGGGCGAGACTTTACGAGCGGCCTCTGCGTGCCAAAAATAGGCCACGGGCACAGCCGCGCCAACAAATAACCACCCGAAGGTCGGCGCGCCCATAACCCCCAGCGGAAAAATGGCCAAAAAACGGGTGGGCTATAGCCTTGGGGGGAGGGGCTGGCCAACTTCGTCCGCCGGACTCAGAATGGGGTGAGACTTTGCGAGCGGCCTCCGCGTGCCAAAAATAGGCCGCGGGCACAGCCGCGCCCAAAAATAACCGCCCGAAGGCCGGGGCGCCAAGTTCGTCCAGTGGAAAAATGGCCGAAAAATGGCCAAAAAACGGGTGGGCTATAGCCTTGGGGGGACGGGCTGGCCAACTTCGTCCGCCGGACTCGGAATGGGGCGAGACATTGCGAGCGGCCTCCGCGTGCCACAAATAGGCCGTGGGCACAGCCACGCCCAAAAATAACCCCCCGAAGGCCGGGGCGCCAAGTTCGTCCAGTGGAAAGATGGCCAAAAAACTGGTGGGCTATAGCCTTGGGGGGAGGGGCTGGCCAGTTTCGTCCGCCGGACTCGGAATGGGGCGAGACTTTGCGAGCGGCCTCCGCGTGCGAAAAATAGGCCGCGGTCACAGCCGCATCCAAAACTAACCGCCCGAAGGCCGGGGCGCCAAGTTCGTCCAGCGGAAAAATGGCCAAAAAATGGGTGGGCTATAGCCTTCGGGGGAGGGGCTGGCCAACTTCGTCCGCCGGACTCGGAATGGGGCGAGCCTTTGCGAGCGGCCTCCGCGTTCCAAAAATTGGCCGCGGGCACAGGCTCGCCCAAAAATAACCCCCCGAAGGCCGGGGCACCAAGTTCGTCCAGTGGAAAAATGGCCAAAAAACGGGTGGGCTATAGCCTTGGGGGGAGGGGCTGGCCGACTTCGTCCGCCGGACTCGGAATGGGTTGAGACTTTACGAGCGGCCTCTGCGTGCCAAAAATAGGCCACGGGCACAGCCGCGCCAAAAAATAACCACCCGAAGGTCGGCGCGCCCAATCCCCCCAGCGGAAAAATGGCCAAAAAACGGGTGGGCTATAGACTTGGGGAGGTGCTGGCCAACTTCGTCCGCGGACTCGGAATGGGGCGAGACATTGCAGCGGCGTCCGCGTGCCAAAAATAGGCTGCGGGCACAGCCGCGCCAAAAATAACCCCGAAGGCCGGGCGCCAAGTTCGTCCAGCGGAAAAATGGCCAAAAGGCGGGGGGGCTATAGACTTGGGGGGAGGGGTTGGCCAACTTCGTCCGCCGGGCTCAGAATGGGACGAGACTTTGCGAGTGGACTCCGCGTGCCAAAAAGAGGCCGCGGACAGAGCCGCGCCAAAAAGTAACCCCCCGATGGCCGGCGCGCCAAGGTCGCCCAGCGGAAGAATGGCCAAAAAACGGGTGGGCTATACCCTTGGGGGGAGGGGCTGGCCAACTTCGTCCGCCGGAATCAGAATGGGGGGAGACTTTGCGAGCAGCCTCCGCGTGCCAAAAATAGGCCGCGGGCACAGCTGCACCCAAAAATAACCCCCCGAAGGTCGGCGCACCCAAACCGCCCAGCGGAAAAATGGCCAAAAAACGGGTGGGCTATAGCCTTGGGGGGAGGGGCTGGCCAACTTCGTCCGCCGGACTCGGAATGGGGCGAGACTTTGCGAGTGGACTCCGCGTGCCAAAAATAGGCCGCGGGCAGAGCCGCGCCAAAAAATAACCCCCCGATGGCCGGCGCGCCAAGTTCGCCCAGCGGAAGAATGGCCAAAAAACGGGTGGGCTATAGCCTTGGGGGGAGGGGCTGGCCGACTTCGTCCGCCGGACCCGGAATGGGGCGAGACGTTGCGAGCGGCCTCCGCGTGTCAAAAATAGGCCGCGGGCACAGCCGCGTCCAAAAATAACCGTCCGAAGGCCAGGGCGCCAAGTTCGTCCAGCGGAAAAATGGCCAAAAAACAGGTGGGCTATAGCCTTGGGGGAAGGGGCTGGCCAACTTCGTCCGCCGGACTCAGAATGGGGCGAGACTTTGCGAGCGGCCTCCGCGTCCCAACAATAGGCCACGGGCACAGCCGCGTCCAAAAATAACCCCCCGAAGGTCGGCGCGCCCAAATCCCCCAGCGGAAAAATGGCCAAAAAACGGGTGGGCTATAGCCTTGGGGGGAGGGGCTGGCCGACTTCGTCCGCCGGACTCGCAATGGGGCGAGACTTTGCGAGCGGGCTCCGCGTGCCAAAAATAGGCCGCGGGCACAGCCGCGCACAAAAATAAACGCCCGAAGGCCGGGGCGCCAAGTTCGTCCAGCGGAAAAATGGCAAAAAAACGGGCGGGCTATAGACTTGGGGGGAGGGGCTGGCCAACTTCGTCTGCCGGACTCGGAATGGGGAGAGACATTGCGAACGGCCTCCGCGTGACAAAAATAAGCCACGGGCACAGCCGCGCCCAAAAATAACCTCCCGAAGGCCGGGGCGCCAAGTTCGTCCAGCGGAAAAATGGCCAAAAAACGGGCGGGCTATAGCCTTGAGGGGAGGGGCTGGCCAACTTCGTCCGCCGGACTCGGAATGGGGCGAGACATTGCGAACGGCCTCCGCGTGACAAAAATAGGCCACAGGCACAGCCGCGCCCAAAAATAACTGCCCGAAGGCCGGGGCGCCAAGTTCGTCCAGCGGAAAAATGGCCAAAAAACGGGTGGGCTATAGCCTTGGGGGGAGGGGCTGGCCAACATCGTCCGCCGGACTCGGAATGGGGCGAGACTTTACGAGCGGCCTCCACGTGCCAAAAATAGGCTGCGGGCACAGCCGCGCCCAAAAATAACCCCCCGAAGGCCGGGGCGCCAAGTTCGTCCAGCGGAAAAATGGCCAAAAAACGGGCGGGCTATAGCCTTAGGGGGAGGGGCTGGCCAACTTCGTCCGCCGGACTCGGAATGGGGCGAGACTTTGCGAACGGCCTCCGCGTGCCAAAAGTAGGATGCGGGCACAGCCGCGCCCAAAAATTACCGCCCGAAGGCCGGGCGCCAAGTTCGTCCAGCGGAAAAATGGCCAAAAAACGGGTGGGCTATAGCCTTGGTGCGGGGCGCGGGCGAAGTTCGTCCGCCGGACTCGGAATGGGGCGAGACTTTGCGAGGGGCCTCTGGGTGCCATAATAAGCCACGGGTAAAGCCGCCCCGAAGGCCGTGGTGCCAAAACCCCCAGCGGAAATATGGCCAAAAAACGGGTGGGCTATAGCGTTGGTGGGGGGCGCGGGCGAAGTTCGTCAGCCGGACTCCGAATGGGGCGAGACCTTGTGAGGGGCCTCGGGGTGCCAAAAATAAGCCGCGGGCAAAGCCGCGCCCAAAGGCCGTGGTGCCAAAACCCCCTGCGCAAATATGGCCAAAAAACGGGTGGGCTATAGCGTTGGTGGGGGGCGCGGGCGAAGTTCGTCAGCCGGACTCCGAATGGGGCGAGACTTTACGAGGGGCCTCGGGGTGCCAAAAATAAGCGGTGGGTAAATCCACGCCCGAGGGTCGTGGTGCCAAAACCCCCCAGCGGAAAAATGGCCAAAAAACGGATGGGCTATAGCCTTGGTGGGGGGCGCGGGCGAAGTTCATCCGCCGGTCTTGGAATGGGGCGAGACTGTGCGAGGGGCCTCGGGCTACCAAAAATAATCCGCAGGTAAAGCCGCCCCGAAGGTCGTGGTGCCAAAACCCCCAGCGGAAATATGGCCAAAAAACGGGTGGGCTATAGCCTTGGTGGGGCGCGAGGCGAGTTAAATCCGCGGACTCGGAATGGGGCGAGACTTTGCGAGGGGCCTTGGGGTGCCAAAAATAAGCCATGGGCAAAGCCGCCCGAAGGTCGTGGTGCCAAAACCCCAGCGGAAAAATGGCCAAAAGCGGGTGGGCTATAGCCTTGGTGGGGCGCGAGGCGGTTCGTCCGCCGGACTGAAGTGGGCGAGACTGCGAGGGCCTCGGGCTGCCAAAAATAATCCGCAGGTAAAGCCGCCCGAAGGTTGTGGTGCCAAAACCCCAGCGGAAATATGGCCAAAAGCGGGTGGGCTATAGCCTTGGTGGAAGCGCAGGCGAGATTAAATCCGCCGGACTCGGAATGGGGCGAGACTTTGCGAGGGGCCTCGGGGTGCCAAAAATAAGCCGCGGGCAAAGCCGCGCCCGAAGGTCGTGGTGCCAAAACCCCCCAGCGGAAAAATGGCCAAAAAACGGGTGGGCTATAGCCTTGGTGGGGGGCGCGGGCGAAGTTCGTCCGCCGGACTCGGAATGGGGCGAGACTTTGCGAGGGGCCTAGGGGTGCCAAAAATAAGCCCAGGGCAAAGCCGCCCGAAGGTCGTGGTGCCAAAACCCCAGCGGAAAAATGGCAAAAAAGCGGGTGGGCTATAGCCTTGGTGGGGGCGCGAGGCGAGTTCGTCCGCGGACTCGGAATTGGGCGAGACTTTGCGAGGGCCTCGGGCTGCCAAAAATAATCCGCAGGTAAAGCCGCCCCGAAGGTTGTGGTGCCAAAACCCCCAGCGGAAATATGGCCAAAAAACGGGTGGGCTATAGCCTTGGTGGGTGGCGCGGGCGAAGTTCGTCCGCCGGACTAGGAATGGGGCAAGACTGCGAGGGGCCTAGGGGTGCCAAAAATAAGCCTTGGGCAAAGCCGACCAAAGGTCGTGGTGCCAAAACCCCCCAGCGGAAAAATGGCCAAAAAACGGGTGGGCTATAGCCTTGGTGGGAGGCGCGGGCGAAGTTCATCCGCCGGTCTTGGAATGGGGCGAGACTGTGCGAGGGGCCTCGGGCTGCCAAAAATAATCCATGAGTAAAGCCGCCCGAAGGTCGTGGTGCCAAAACCCCAGCGCAAATATGGCCAAAAGCGGGTGGGCTATAGCCTTGGTGGGGGCGCGGGCGAGATTCGTCCGCGCGGACTCGGAATGGGGCGAGACTTTGCGAGGGCCTAGGGGTGCCAAAAATAAGCCGCATGGCAAAGCCGCCCGAAAGGTCGTGGTGCCAAAACCCCAGCGGAAAAATGGCCAAAAGCGGGTGGGCTATATCCTTGGTGGGCGCAGGCGAGTTAAATCCGCGGACGCGGAATTGGGCGAGACATTGCGAGGGGCCTCGGGGTGCCAAAAATAAGCGGTGGGTAAAGCCGCGCCAAAAATAAGCGCCGAAGGTCGTGGTGCCAAAACCCCAGCGGAAAAATGGCCAAAAGCGGGTGGGCTATAGCCTTGGTGAAGCGCGGGTGAAGTTCGTCCGCGGACTCGGAATGGGGCGAGAATTTGCGAGGGGCCTCGGGGTGCCAAAAATAAACCATGGGCAAAGCCGCGCCAAAAATAAGCGCCGAAGATCGTGGTGGCAAAACCCCAGCGGAAAAATGGCCAAAAAAGCGGGTGGGCTATAGCCTTGGTGGGGGCGCGGGCGAGATTCGTCCGCCGGACTCGAATTGGGCGAGACTTTGCGAGGGACCTCGGGGTGCAAAAATAAGCGGTGGGTAAAGCCGTGCCCGGCAGTCGTGGTGCCAAAACCCCCCAGCGGAAAAATGGCCAAAAAACGGATGGGCTATAGCCTTGGAGGGGGGCGCGGGCGAAGTTCATCCGCCGGTGTCGGAATGGGGCGAGACATTGCGAGGGGCCTCGGGGTGCCAAAAATAAGCCGCGGTCAAAGTCGCGCCCAAAAATAAGCGCCGAAGATCGTGGTGCCAAAACCCCCCAGCGGAAAAATGGGCAAAAAACAGGTGGGCTATAGCCTTGGTGGGGGGGCGAGGCGAGTTCGTCCGCCGGACTCGGGAATGGGCGAGACTTTGTGAGGGCCTCGGGGTGCAAAAAAATAAGCCGCGGGCAAAGCTGCGCCCGAAGATCGCGGTTCAAAAACCCCAGCGGAAAAATGACCAAAAGCGGGTGGGCTATATCCTTGGTGGGGTGAGCGGGGCGGATTCGTAGCGGACTCCGAATGGGACGAGACTTTGTGAGGGATCTCGGGGTGCCAATAATAAGCGGTGGGTAAAGCCGCACCCGAAGGTCGTGGTGCCAAAACCCCCCAGCGGAAAAATGGCCAAAAAACGGGTGGGCTATAGCCTTGGTGGGGGGCGCGGGCGAAGTTCGTCCGCCGGACTCGGAATGGGGCGAGACTTTGCGAGGGGCCTCTGGGTGCCAAAAATCAGCCGCGGGCAAAGCCGCCCCGAAGGTCGTGGTGCCAAAACCCCCAGCGCAAATATGGCCAAAAAACGGGTGGGCTATAGCGTTGGTGGGGGGCGCGGGCGAAGTTCGTCAGCCGGACTCCGAATGGGGCGAGACCTTGTGAGGGGCCTCGGGGTGCAAAAATAAGCCTTGGGCAAAGCCGCGCCCAAAAGCCGTGGTGCCAAAACCCCCGGCGCAAAGATGGCCACACGACGGGTGGGCTGTAGCGTGGGTGGGGGGCGCGGGCGACGTTCGTCAGCCGGACTCCGAATGGGGCGAGACTTTACGAGGGGCCTCGGGGTGCCAAAAATAAGCGGTGGGTAAATCCACGCCCGAGGGTCGTGGTGCCAAAACCCCCCAGCGGAAAAATGGCCAAAAAACGGATGGGCTATAGCCTTGGTGGGGGGCGCGGGCGAACTTCATCCGCCGGTCTTGGAATGGGGCGAGACTGTGCGAGGGGCCTCGGGCTGCCAAAAATAATCCGCAGGTAAAGCCGCCCCGAAGGTCGTGGTGCCAAAACCCCCAGCGGAAATATGGCCAAAAAACGGGTGGGCTATAGCCTTGGTGGGGGGCGAGGCGAGATTCGTCCCGCGGACTCGGAATGGGGCGAGACTTTGTGAGGGGCCTAGGGTGCCAAAAATAAGCCCTTGGCAAAGCCGCCCGAAGGTCGTGGTGCCAAACCCCCCAGCGGAAAAATGGCCAACAAACGGGTGGGCTAGAGGGTTGGTGGGGGGCGCGGGCGACTTCGTCCGCCGGACTCGGAATTGGGCGAGACTTTGCGAGGGGCCTCGGGCTGCCAAAAATAATCCGCAGGTAAAGCCGCCCCGAAGGTTGTGGTGCCAAAACCCCCAGCGGAAATATGGCCAAAAAACGGGTGGGCTATAGCCTTGGTGGGGGGCGCGGGCGAAGTTCGTCCGCCGGACTCGGAATGGGGCGAGACTTTGCGAGGGGCCTAGGGGTGCCAAAAATAAGCCGCGGGCAAAGCCGACCCGAAGGTCGTGGTGCCAAAACCCCCCAGCGGAAAAATGGCCAAAAAACGGGTGGGCTATAGCCTTGGTGGGAGGCGCGGGCGAAGTTCATCCGCCGGTCTTGGAATGGGGCGAGACTGTGAGAGGGGCCTCGGGCTGCCAAAAATAATCCGCAGGTAAAGCCGCCCCGAAGGTCGTGGTGCCAAAACCCCCAGCGCAAATATGGCCAAAAAACGGGTGGGCTATAGCCTTGGTAGGGGGCGCAGGCGAGATTCGTCCGCCCGGACTCGGAATAGGGGCGAGACTTTGCGAGGGGCCTAGGGGTGCCAAAAATAAGCCGCGGGCAAAGCCGACCCGAATGTCGTGGTGCCAAAACCCCAGCGGAAAAATGGCCAAAAGCGGGTGGGCTATAGCCTTGGTGGGGGCGCGGGCGAAGTTCGTCCGCCGGACTCGGAATGGTGCGAGACTTTGCGAGGGGACTCGGGGTGCCAAAAATAAGCCGCGGGGAAAGCCGCGCCCAAAAATAAGCGCCCGCAGGTCGTGGTGCCAAACCCCCCAGCGGAAAAATGGCCAAAAAACGGGTGGGCTATAGCCTTGGTGGGGGGCGCGGGTGAAGTTCGTCCGCCGGACTCGGAATGGGGCGAGAATTTGCGAGGGGCCTCGGGGTGCCAAAAATAAACCGCGGGCAAAGCCGCGCCAAAAAATAAGCGCCCGAAGATCGTGGTGGCAAAACCCCCCAGCGGAAAAATGGCCAAAAAACGGGTGGGCTATAGGCTTGGTGGGGGGCGTGGGCGAAGTTCGTCCACCGGACTCGGAATGGCCCGAGACTTTGCGGGCGGCCTCCGTGTGCCAAAAATAAGCCACGGCCACAGCCGCGCCCAAAAATTAGCGCCCGAAGCTTGGGGTGCCAAAACCCCCCAGCGGAAAAATGGCCAAAAAAAGGGTGGGCTATAGCCTTGGTGGGGGGGCGTGGGCGAAGTTCGTCCGCCGGACTCGGAATGGCCTGAGACTTGCGGGTGGGCTCCGTGTGCCAAAAATAGGCCACGGGCACAGCCGCGCCCAAAAAATAGCGGCCGAAGGTCGGGGTGCCAAAACCCCCCAGCGGAAAAATGACCAAAAAACGGGTGGGCTATAGCCTTGGTGGGGGGGCGTGGGCGAAGTTCGTCAGCCAGACTCGGAATGGCCCGAGACTTTGCGGGCGGCCTCCGTGTGCGAAAAATAGGCCACGGACAGAGCCGCGCCCAAAAATTAGCGCCCGAAGGTCGGGGTGCCAAAACCCCCAGCGGAAAAATGGCCAAAAAACGGGTGGGCTATAGCCTTGGTGTGGGGGCGTGGGCGAAGTTCGTTCGCCGGACTCGGAAGGGCCTGAGACTTTGCAGGCAGCCTCCGTGTGCCAAAAATAGGCCACGGGCACAGCCGTGCCCAAAAATTAGCGACCTAAGGTCGGGGTACCAAAACCCCCAAGCGGAAAAATGGCCAAAAAACGGGTGGGCTATATAGCCTTGGTGGGGCGGCGTGGGCGAAGTTCGTCCGCCGGATTCGGAATGGCACGAGACTTTGCGGACGGCCTCCGTGATCCAAAAATAGGCCACGGGCTCAGCCGTGCCCAAAAATTAGCGCCCGAAGGTCGGGGTACCATACCCCCATGAAAAATGGCCAAAAAATGCGTGGGCTATAGCCTTGGTCGGGGGCATGGGCGAAGTTATACCGCCGGCCAACGAATATCCACAGAAATAGCGGGCGGCATCCGTGTGCCAAAAATAGGACACGGGCAGAGCCGCGTCCAAAAATTAGCTCCCGAAGGGCCGGGTACCAAAACCCCCCAGTAGAAAAATGGCCAAAAAACGGGTGGGCTATAGACTTGGTGGGGGGGCGTGGCGAGTTCGTCCGCGGACTCGGAATGGCCCGAGACTTTGCAGGCGGCCTCCGAGTGCCAAAAATAAGGCCACGCGCACAGCCGCGCCCGAAGGTCGGGGCGCCAAAACCCCCCAGCGGAAAAATGGCCAAAAAACGGGTGGGCTATAGCCTTGGTGGGGGGTGTGGGCGACCTTCGTCCGCCGGACTTGGAATGGCCCGAGACTTTGCGGGCGGCCTCCGTGTTCCTAACATAGGCCACGGGCAAAGATGCGCCCAAAAATTAGCACCCGAAGGTCGGGGTGCATAAATCCCCCAGCGGAAAAATGGCCAAAAAATGGGTGGGCTATAGCCTTGGTGGGGGGCGTAGCCGAACTTCGTCCGCCGGACTCGGAATGGCCCGAGACTTTGCGGGCGGCCTCCGTGTGCCAAAAATATGCCACGGGCACAGCCGCGCCCAAAAAAAACCAGCCGAAGGCCGGGGCGCCAAGTTTGTCCAGCGGAAAAATGGCCAAAAAACGGGTGGGCTATAGCCTTGGGGGGAGAGGCTGGCCAACTTCGTCCGCCGGACTCAGAATGGGGCGAGACACTGCGAGCGGCCTCTGCATGCTAAAAATTGTCCGTGGGCACAGCCGCGCCCCAAAATAACCATCCGAAGGCCGGGGCGCCAAGTTCGTCCAGCACAAAAATGGCCAGAAAACGGGTGGGCTATAGCCTTGGGGGGATGGCTGGCCAACTTTGTCCGCCGTACTCGGAATGGGACGAGACATTGCGAGCGGCCTCCGCGTGCCAAAAATAGGCCGCGGGCACAGCCGCGCCCAAAAATAACCCCCCGAAGGTCGGCTCGCCCAAACCCCCCAGCGGAAAAATGGCCAAAAAACGGGTTGGCTATAGCCTTGGGGGGAGGGGCTGGCCAACTTCGTCCGCCGGACACGGAATGGGGCGAGACTTTGCGAGCGGCCTCCGAGTGCCAAAAATAGGCCGCGGGCACAGCCGCACCCAAAAATAACTACCCGAAGGCCGGGGCGCCAAGTTCGTCCAGTTGAAAAAGGTCAAAACACGGGTGGGCTATAGCCTTGGGGGGAGGGGCTGGCCAACTTCGTCCGCCGGACTCGGAATGGGGCGAGACTTTGCGAGCGGCCTCAGCGTACCAAAAATAGGCCGCGGGCACAGCCGCGCCCAAAAATAGGCCGCGGGCACAGCCGCACCCAAAAATAACCGCCCGAAGGCCGGGGCGCCAAGTTCGTCCAGTGGAAAAAGGCCACAAAAACGGGTGGGCTATAGCCTTGGGGGGTGGGGCTGGCCCACTTCGTCCGCCAGACTCGGAATGGCGCGAGACTTTTCGAGGGACCTCCGTGAGCCAAAAATAGGCCGCGGGCACAGCCGCGCTAAAAAATAACCACCCGAAGGCTGGGGCGCCAAGTTCGTCCAGCGGAAAAATGCCACAAAAACGTGTGGGCTATAGCCTTGGGAGGTGGGGCTGGCCAACTTCGTCCGGCGTACTCGGAATGGCGCGAGACTTTGCGAGGGGCCTCCGTGTACCAAAAATAGGCCGCGGGCACAGCCGCGCCTTAAAAATAACCGCCCGAAGGCGGGCGCCAACCGTCCAGCCGAAAAAGGCCGCAAAAGCGGGTGGGCTAGAGCCTTGGGGGTGGGGCTGGCCAACCGTCCGCGGACTCGGAATGGCGCGAGACTTTGCGAGGGACCTCCGTGTGCCAAAAATAGCCTTGGGCACAGCCGCGCTAAAAATAACCGCCCAAGGCCGGGCGCCAACTTCGTCCAGCGAAAAAGGCCACAAAAGCGGGTGGGCTATAGCCTTGGGGGTGGGGCAGGCCAACCGTCCGCGGACTCGGAATGGCGTGAGACTTTGCGAGGGCCCTCCGTGTGCCAAAAATAGGCCGCGTTCACAGCCGCGCCCAAAAATAACCGCCCGAAGGCCGGGGCGCCACGTTCGTCCAGCGGGAAAAGGCCACAAACACGGGTGGGCTATAGCCTTGGGGGGTGGGGCTGGCCAACTTCGTCCGCCGGACTCGGAATGGCGCGAGACTTTGCGAGGACCCTCCGTGTGCCAAAAATAGGCCGCGGGCACAGCCCGTACCAAAAATAACCGCCCGAAGGCCGGGCGCCAACTTCGTCCAGCCGAAAAAGGCCACAAAAACGGGTGGGCTATAGCCTTGGGGGCTGGGGCAGGCCCACTTCGTCCGCCGGACTCGGAATGGCGCGAGACTTTGCGAGGGCCCTCCGTGTGCCAAAAATAGGCCGCATTCACAACCGCGCCCAAAAATAACAGCCCGAAGGCCGGGGCGCCAAGTTCGTCCAGCGGAAAAAGGCCACAAAAAAGAGTGGGCTATAGCCTTGGGGGGTGGGGCTGGCCCACTTCGTCCGCCCGACTCGGAATGGCGCGAGACTTTGCGAGGGCCCTCCGTGTGCCAAAAATAAGGCCGCGGGCACAGCCGCGCCCAAAAATAACCGCCAGAAGGCCGGGGCGCCAAGTTCGTCCAGCGGAAAAAGGCCACAAAAATGGGTGGGCTATAGCCTTGGGAGGTGGGGCTGGCCAACTTCGTCCGCTGGACTCGGAATGGCGCGAGACTTTGCGAGGAGCCTCCGTGTGCCAAAAATAGGCTGCGGGAACAGCCGCGCCCAAAAATAACAGCCCGAAGGCCGGGGCGCCAAGTTCGGCCTGCGTAAAAAGGCCACAAAAACGGGTGGGCTATAGCCTTGGGAGGTGGGGCTGGCACACTTCGTCCGCCGGACTTGGAATGGCGCGACACTTTGCGAGGAGCCTCCGTGTGCCATAAATAGGCCGCGGTCACAGCCGCGCTAAAAAATAACCACCCGAAGGCTAGGGCGCCAAGTTCGTCCAGCGGAAAAAGGCCACAAAAACGGGTGGGCTATAGCCTTGGGAGGTGGGGCAGGCCGACGTCGTCCGCCGGACTCGGAATGGCGCGATACTTTGCGAGGGGTTTCCGTGTGCCAAAAATCGGCCGCGGGCACAGCCGCGCCCAAAAATAACCCCACGAAGGCCGGCGCGCCAAGTTCGTCCAGCGGAAAAAGGCCACAAAAACGGGTGGGCTATAGCCTTGGGAGGTGGGGCTGGCCGACTTCGTCCGCCGGACTCGGAATGGCGCGATACTTTGCGAGGGGTTTCCGTGTGCCAAAAATAGGCCGCGGGCACAGCCGTACCCAAAAATAACCGCCTGAAGGCCAGGGCGCCAATTTCGTCCAGCGGAAAAAGGCCACAAAAACGCGTGGGCTATAGCCTTGGGGGGTGGGGCTGGCCAACTTCGTCCGCCGGACTCGGAATGGTGCGAGACTTTGCGAGGGGCCTCCGTTTGCCAAAAATAGGACCCGGTCACAGCCGCGCCCAATAATAACCGCCCGAAGGCCGCGGCGCCAAGTTCGTCCAGCGGAAAAAGCCAACAAAAACGGGTGGGCTATAGCCTTCGGAGGTGGGGCCGGCCAACTTGGTCCGCCGGACTCGGAATAGCGCGAGACTTTGCGAGGGGTCTCTGTGTGCCAAAAATAGGCCGCGGGCACAGCCGCGACCAAAAATAACCGCCCGAAGGCTGGGGCGCCAAGTTCGTCCTGCGGAAAAAGGCCACAAAAACGGGTGGGCTATAGCCTTGGGAGGTGGGGCTGGCCAACTTCATCCGCCGGACTCGGAATGGTGCGAGACTTTGCGAGGGGCCTCCGTTTGCCAAAAATAGGACCCGGTCACAGCCGCGCCCAATAATAACCGCCCGAAGGCCGGGGCGCCAAGTTCGTCCAGCGGAAAAAGCCCACAAAAACGGGTGGGCTATAGCCTTGGGAGGTGGGGCCGGCCAACTTGGTCCGCCGGACTCGGAATAGCGCGAGACTTTGCGAGGGGTCTCTGTGTGCCAAAAATAGGCCGCGGGCACAGCCGCGACCAAAAATAACCGCCCGAAGGCTGGGGCGCCAAGTTCGTCCTGCGGAAAAAGGCCACAAAAACGGGTGGGCTATAGCCTTGGGAGGTGGGGCTGGCCAACTTCGTCCGCCGGACTCGGAATGGCGCGAGACTTTGCGAGCGCCCTCCGTGTGCCAAAAATAGGCCGTGGTCACAGCCGCGCCCAATAATAACTGGCCGAAGGCCGGGGCGCCAAGTTCGTCCAGCGGAAAAAGGCCACAAAAACGGGTGGGCTATAGCCTTGGGTGGTGAGGCTGGCCAACTTCGTCCGCCGAACTCGGAATGGTGCGAGACTTTGTGAGGGCCCTCCGTGTGCCAAAAATAGGCAGCAGACACAGCCGCGCACAAAAATAACCGCCCTAAGGCTGAGGCGCGAAGTTCGTCCAGCGGAAAAAGGCAACAAAAACGGGTGGGCTATAACCTTGGGGTGTGGGGCTGGCCAACTTCGTCCGCCGGACTCGGAATGGTGCGAGACTTTACGAGGGCCCTCTGGGTGCCAAAAATAGGCCATGAGCACAGCCGTACCCAAAAATAACAGCCCGAAGGCCGGGGTGCCAAGTTCGTCCAGCGGAAAAAGGCCACAAAAACGGGTGGGCTATAGCCTTGGGGGGTGGGGCTGGCCAACTTCGTCCGCCGGACTCGGAATGGCGCGAGACATTGTGAGGGGCCTCCGTGAGCCAAAAATAGGCCGCGGGCACAGCCGCGCTCAAAAATAACCACCCGAAGGCTGGGGCGCCAAGTTCGTCCAGCGGAAAAAGGCCACAAAAACGGGTCGGCTATAGCCATGGGAGGTGGGGCTGGTTGACTTCGACGCCGGACTCGGAATGGCGCGATACTTTGTGAGGGGTTTCTATGTGCCAAAAATAGGCCGCGGGCACAGCCGCGCCCAAAAATAACCGCCCGAAGGCCGGGGCGCCAAGTTCGTCCAGCGGAAAAAGGCCACAAAAACGGGTGGGCTATAGCCTTGGGAGGTGGGGCTGGCCAACTTCGTCCGCCGGACTCGGAATGGCGCAAGACTTTGCGAGGCACCTCCGTGTGCCAAAAATAGGCCGCAAGCACAGCCGCGCCCAAAAATACCCCCCCGAAGGCCGGGCCGCCAAGTTCGTCCAGCGGAAAAAGGCCACAAAAACGGGTGGGCTATAGCCTTGGTGAGGGGCGCGGGCGAAGTTCGTCCGCTGGACTCGGAATGGGGCGAGACTTTGCGAGGGGCCTCGGGGTGCCAAAAATAAGCCGCGGGCAAAGCCGCGCCCAAAAGTAAGCGCCCGAAGATCGTGGTGCCAAAACCCCCCAGCGGAAAAATGGCCAAAAAACGGGTGGGCTATAGCCTTGGTGGGGGGCGCGGGCAAAGTTCGTCCGCCGGACTAGGAATGGGGCAGGACTTTGCGAGGGGCCTCGGGGTGCCAAAAATAAGCCGCGGGCAAGGCCGCGCCCAAAAATAAGCGCCCGAAGGTCGTGGTGCCAAAACCCCCCAGCGGAAAAATAGCAAAAAAACGGGTGGGCTATAGCCTTGGTGGGGGGCGCGGGCGAAGTTCGTCCGCCGGACTCGGAATGCGGCGAGACTTTGCGAGGGGCCTCGGGGTGCCAAAAATAAGCCGCGGGCAAAGCATCGCCCAAAAATAAGCGCCCGAAGATCGTGGTGCCAAAACCCCCCAGCGGAAAAATGGCCAAAACACGGGTGGGCTATAGCCTTGTTGGGGGGCGCGGGCGAAGTTCGTCCGCCGGACTCGGAATGGGGCGAGACTTTGCGAGGGGCCTCGGGGTGCCAAAAATAAGCCGCGGGCAAAGCCGCGCCCAAAAGTAAGCGCCCGAAGATCGTGGTGCCAAAACCCCCCAGCGGAAAAATGGCCAAAAAACGGGTGGGCTATAGCCTTGGTGGGGGGCGCGGGCAAAGTTCGTCCGCCGGACTAGGAATGGGGCAAGACTTTGCGAGGGGCCTCGGGGTGCCAAAAATAAGCCGCGGGCAAGGCCGCGCCCAAAAATAAGCGCCCGAAGGTCGTGGTGCCAAAACCCCCCAGCGAAAAAATAGCAAAAAAACGGGTGGGCTATAGCCTTGGTGGGGGGCGCGGGCGAAGTTCGTCCGCCGGACTCGGAATGCGGCGAGACTTTGCGAGGGGCCTCGGGGTGCCAAAAATAAGCCGCGGGCAAAGCATCGCCCAAAAATAAGCGCCCGAAGATCGTGGTGCCAAAACCCCCCAGCGGAAAAATGGCCAAAACACGGGTGGGCTATAGCCTTGTTGGGCGCGAGGCGAGGTTCGTCCGCGGACTCGTACTGGGGCGAGACTTTGCGACGGGCCTCGGGGTGCCAAAAATAATCCATGGCAAGGCCGCGCCCAAAATAAGCACCCGAAGGTCGTGGTGCCAAAACCCCAAGCGGAAAAATGGCCAAAAGCGGGTGGGTGTAGCCTTGTGGGGGCGCTGGGCGGATTCGTCCGCCGGACTCGGAATGGGGCGAGACTTTGCGACGGGCCTCGGGGTGCCAAAAATAAGCCACGGGCAAGGCCGCGCCCAAAAATACGCGCCCGAAGGTCGTGGTGCCAAAACCCCCCAGCGGAAAAATGGCCAAAAAACGGGTGGGCTGTAGCCTTGGTGGGGGGCGCGGGCGAAGTTCGTCCGCCGGACTCGGAATGGTGCGAGACTTTGCGAGGGGCCTCGGGGTGCCAAAAATAAGCCGCGGACAAATCCGCGCCTAAAAATAAGCGCCCGAAGATCGTGGTGCCAATACCCGCCAGCGGAAAAATGGCCAAAAAACGGGTGGGCGAAAGCCTTGGTGGGGGGCGCGGGCGAAGTTCGTCCGCCGGACTCGGAATGGGGCGAGACTTTGCGAGGGGCCTCAGGGTACCAAAAATAAGCCGCGGGTAAAGCCGCCCCGAAGGTCGTGGTGCCAAAACCCCCAGCGGAAATATGGCCAAAAAACGGGTGGGCTATAGCCTTGGTGCGGGGCGCGGGCGAAGTTCGTCAGCCGGACTCGGAATGGGGCGAGACTTTGCGAGGGGACTCGGGATGCCAAAAATAAGCGGCTGGTAAAGCCGCGCCTGAAGGTCGTGTTGCCAAAACCCCCAGCGGAAAAATAGCCAAAAAATGGGTGGGCTATAGCCTTGGTGGGGGGCGCGGGCGAAGTTCGTCCGCCGGACTCGGAATTGGGCGAGACTTTGCGAGGGGCCTCGGGGTGCCAAAAATAAGCCGCGGGCAAAGCCGTACCCAAAAATAAGCGCCCAAAGGTCGTGGTGCCAAAACACCCAAGCGGAAAAATGGGCAAAAAACGGTTGGGCTATAGCCTTGGTGGGGGCCGCGGGCGAAGTTCGTCAGCCGGACTCGGAATGGGGCGAGACTTTGCGAGGGGACTCGGGATGCCAAAAAGAAGCGGCTGGTAAAGCCGCGCCCGAAGGTCGTGTTGCCAAAACCCCCAGCGGAAAAATAGCCAAAAAATGGGTGGGCTATAGCCTTGGTGGGGGGCGCGGGCGAAGTTCGTCCGCCGGACTCGGAATTGGGCGAGACTTTGCGAGGGGCCTCGGGGTGCCAAAAATAAGCCGCGGGCAAAGCCGCACCCAAAAATAAGTGCCCAAAGGTCGTGGTGCCAAAACTCCCCAGCGGAAAAATGGGCAAAAAACGGGTGGGCTATAGCCTTGGTGGGGGGCGCGGGCGAAGTTCGTCCGCCGGAATCGGAATGGGGCGAGACTTTGCGAGGGGCCTCGGGGTGCCAAAAATAAGCCGCGGGCAAAGCCGCACCCAAAAATAAGCGCCCAAAGGTCGTGGTGCCAAAACTCCCCAGCGGAAAAATGGGCAAAAAACGGTTGGGCTATAGCCTTGGTGGGGGGCGCGGGCGAAGTTCGTCCGTCGGAATCGGAATGGGGCGAGACTTTGCGAGGGGCCTCGGGGTACCAAAAATAAGCCGCGGACAAAGCCGCGCCCAAAAATAAGCCCCCGAAGATCGTGGTGCCAAAACCCCCCAGCGGAAAAATGGCCAAAAAACGGGTGGGCTATAGCCTTGGTGGGGGGCGCGGGCAAAGTTCGTCCGCCGGACTCGGAATGGGGCGAGACTTTGCGAGGGGCCTCGGGGTGCCAAAAATAAGCGGCGGGTAAAGCCGCGCCCAAAGGTCGTGTTGCCAAAACCCCCAATGGAAAAATGGCCAAATAACGGGTGGGCTATAGCCTTGGTGGGGGGCGCGGGCGAAGTTCGTCCGTCGGACTCGGAATTGGGCGAGATTTGTCCGCCGGACTCGAAATTGGGCGAGACTTTGCGAGGGGCCTTGGGGTGCCAAAAATAAGCGTTGGGTAAAGCCGCGCCCGAAGGTCGTGTTGCCAAAACCCCCAGCGGAAAAATGGCCAAAAAACGGGTGGGCTATAGCCTTGGTGGGTGGCGCGGGCGAAGATCGTCCGCCGGACTCGGAATTGGGCGAGACTTTGCGAGGGGCCTCGGGGTGCCAAAAATAAACGGTGGCTAAAGCCGCGCCCGATGGTCGTGGTACCATAACCCCCCAGCGGAAAAATGGCCAAAAAGCGGATGGGCTATAGCCTTGGTGGGGGGTGCAGGCGAACTTCATCCGCCGGTGTCGGAATGGGGTGAGACATTGCGAGGGGCCTCGGGGTGCCAAAAATAAACCGCGGGCAAAGTTACGCCCAAAAATATGCGCCGAAGATCGTGGTGCCAAAACCCCCCAGCGGAAAAATGGCCAAAAAACGGGTGGGCTATAGCCTTGGTGGGGGGAGCGGGCGAAATTCGTCAGCCGGACTCGGAATTGGGCGAGACTTTGCGAGGGGCCTCGGGGTGCCAAACATAAGCCGCGGACGAAGCCGTGCCCAAAAATAAGCGCCCGAAGGTCGTGGTGCAAAAACCCCCCAGCGGAAAAATGGCCAAAAAACGGGTGGGCTATAGCCTTGGTGGGGAGCGCGGGCGAAGTTCGTCCGCCGGACTCGGAATGGGGCGAGACGTTGTGATGGGGCTCGGGTTGCCAAAAATAAGCCGCGGGCAAAGCCGCCCCGAAGGTCGTGGTGCCAAAACCCCCAGCGGAAATATGGCCAAAAAACGGGTGGGCTATAGCCTCGGTGGGGGGCGCGGGCGAAGTTTGTCAGCCGGACTCGGAATGGGGCGAGACTTTGCGAGGGGCCTCGGGGTGCCAAAAATAAGCCGCGGGCAAACCGTGCCCAAAAATAAGAGCCCGAAGGTCGTGGTGCCAAAACCCCCAGCGGAAAAATTGCCAAAAAACGGGTGGGCTATAGCCTTGGTGGGTGGCGCGGGCGAAGTTCGTCCGCCGGACTCGGAATGGGGCGAGACTTTGCGAGGGGCCTCCGCGTGCCAAAAAATGGCCGCGGACATAGCCGCGCCCAAAAATAACCGCCCGTAGGTCGGCGCGCCCAAACCCCCCAGCGGAAAAATGGCCAAAAAACGGGTGGGCTATAGCCTTGGGGGGAGGGGCCGGCCCACTTCGTCCGCCGGACTCAGAATGGGGCGAGAATTTGCGAGCGGCCTCCGCGTGCCAAAAAATGGCCGCGGGCACAGCCGCGCCAAAAAATAACCCCCCGAAGGTCGGCCTGCCCAAACCCCATCGGAAAAATGGCTAAAAAACGGGTGGGCTATAGCCTTGGGGGGAGGGGCTGGCCAACTTCGTCCGCCGGACTCGGAATGGGGCGAGACTTTGTGAGCGGCCTCCGCGTGCCAAAAATAGGCCGCGGGTACAGCCGCGCCCAAAAATAACCCCCCGAAGGTCGGTGCGCATAAACCCCAATGGAAAAATGGCCAAAAGCGGTGGGCTATAGCCTTGGGGAGGGATGGCCAACTTCGTCCGCCGGACTCGGAATGGGGTGAGACTTTACGAGCTGCCTCCGCGTGCCAAAAATAGGCTGCGGGCACAGCCGCGCCCAAAAATAACCCCCCGAAGGTCGGCGCGCCAAAACCCCCCAGCGGAAAAATGGCCAAATAACGGGTGGGCTATAGCCTTGGGGGCAGGGGCTGGCCAACTTTGTCCGCCGGACTCGGAATGGGGCGAGACTTTGCGAGCGGCCTCCGTGTGCCAAAAATAGGCCGCGGGCACAGCCCCGCGCAAAAATAACCCCCCAAAGGTCGGCGCGCCCAAACCCCCCAACGGAAAAATGGCCAAAAAACGGGTGGGCTATAGCCTTGGGGGGAGGGGCTTGCCAACTTAGTCCGCCGGACTCGGAATGGGGCGAGACTTTGTGAGCAGCCTCCGCGTGCCAAAAATAGGCCGCGGGTACAGCCGCGCCCAAAAATAACCCCCCGAAGGTCGGTGCGCGCAAACCCCCCAGCGGAAAAATGGCCAAAAAACTGGTGGGCTATAGCCTTGGGGGGAGGGGATGGCCAACTTCGTCCGCCGGACTCGGAATGGGGTGAGACTTTGCGAGCTGCCTCCGCGTGCCAAAAATAGGCTGCGGGCACAGCCGTGCCCAAAAATAACCCCCCGAAGGTCGGCGCGCCAAAACCCCCCAGCGGAAAAATGGCCAAATAATGGGTGGGCTATAGCCTTGGGGGCAGGGGCTAGCCAACTTTGTCCGCCGGACTCGGAATGGGGCGAGACTTTGCGAGCGGCCTCCGTGTGCCAAAAATAGGCCGCGGGCACAGCCCCGCGCAAAAATAACCCCCCAAAGGTCGGCGCGCCCAAACCCCCCAACGGAAAAATGGCCAAAAAACGGGTGGGCTATAACCTTGGGGGGAGGGGCTTGCCAACTTAGTCCGCCGGACTCAGAATGGGGCGAGACTTTGCGAGCGGCCTCCGCGTACGAAAAATAGGCTGCGGGCACAGCCGCGTCCAAAAATAACCCCCCGAAGGTCGGCGCGCCAAAACCCCCCAGCGGAAAAATGGCCAAAAAACGGGTGGGCTATAGCCTTGGGGGGAGGGGCTGGCCAACTTCGTCCGCCGGACTCAGAATGGGGCGAGACTTTGCGAGTGGCCTCCGCGTGCCAAAAAATGGCCGCGGGCACAGCCGCGCCCAAAAATAACCCCCCGAAGGTCGGCGCGCCCAAACCCCATCGGAAAAATGGCTAAAAAACGGGTGGGTTATAGCCTTGGTGGGGGGCGCGGGCGAAGTTCGTCCGCCGGACTCGGAATGGTGCGAGACTTTGCGAGGGGCTTCGGGGTGCCAAAAATAAGCCGCGGGCAAAGCTGCGCCTAAAAATAAGCGCCCGAAGATCGTGGTGCCAATACCCCCCAGCGGAAAAATGGCCAAAAAACGGGTGGGCGAAAGCCTTGGTGGGGGGCGCGGGCGAAGTTCGTCCGCCGGACTCGGGATGGGGCGAGACTTTGCGAGGGGCCTCAGAGTGCCAAAAATAAGCCACGGGTAAAGCCGCCCCGAAGGTCGTGGTGCCAAAACCCCCAGAGGAAATATGGCCAAAAAACGGGTGGGCTATAGACTTGGTGGGGTGCGCGGGCGAAGTTCGTCAGCCGCACTCGGAATGGGGCGAGACTTTGCGAGGGGCCTCGCGGTGCCAAAAATAAGCGGCTGGTAAAGCCACGCCCGAAGGTCGTGTTGCCAAAACCCCCAGCGGAAAAATAGCCAAAAAACGGGTGGGCTATAGCCTTGGTGGGGGGTGCGGGCGAAGTTCGTCCACCGGACTCGGAATGGGGCGAGACATTGCGACGGGCCTAGGGGTGCCAAAAATAAGCCACGGGAAAAGTCACGCCCAAAAATAAGCACCCGAAGATCGTGGTGCCAAAACCCCCCAGCGGAAAAATGGCCAAAAAACGGGTGGGCTATAGCCTTGGTGGGGGGCGCGGGCGAAGTTCGTCCGCCGGACTCGGAATGGGGCGAGACTTTGCGAGGGGCCTCGGGGTGCCAAAAATAAGCCACGGGCAAGGCCGCGCCCAAAAATAAGTGCCCGAAGGTCGTGGTGCCAAAACCCCCCAGCGGAAAAATGGCCAAAAAACGGGTGGGCTGTAGCCTTGGTGGGGGGCGCGGGCGAAGTTCGTCCGCCGGACTCGGAATGGTACGAGACTTTGCGAGGGGCCTCGGGGTACAAAAAATAAGCCGCGGACAAAGCCGCGCCTAAAAATAAGCGCCCGAAGATCGTGGTGCCAATACCCCCCAGCGGAAAAATGGCCAAAAAACGGGTGGGCGAAAGCCTTGGTGGGGGGCGCGGGCGAAGTTCGTCCGCCGGACTCGGAATGGGGCGAGACTTTGCGAGGGGCCTCAGGGTGCCAAAAAAAAGCCGCGGGTAAAGCCGCCCCGAAGGTCGTGGTGCCAAAACCCCCAGCGGATATATGGCCAAAAAACGGGTGGGCTATAGCCTTGGTGGGGGGCGCGGGCGAAGTTCGTCAACCGGACTCGGAATGGGGCGAGACTTTGTGAGGGGACTCGGGATGCCAAAAATAAGCGGCTGGTAAAGCCGCGCCCGAAGGTCGTGTTGCCAAAACCCCCAGCGGAAAAATAGCCAAAAAATGGGTGGGCTATAGCCTTGGTGGGGGGCGCGGGCGAAGTTCGTCCACCGGACTCGGAATGGGGCTAGACATTGCGACGGGCCTCGGGGTGCCAAAAATAAGCCGGGGGCAAAGCCACGCCCAAAAATAAGCACCCGAAGATCGTGGTGCTAAAACCCCCCAGCGGAAAAATGGCCAAAAAACGGGCGGGCTATAGCCTTGGTGGGGGGCGCGGGCGAAGTTCGTCCGCCGGACTCGGAATTGGGCGAGACTTTGCGAGGGGCCTCGGGGTGCCAAAAATAAGCCGCGGGCAAAGCCGTACCCAAAAATAAGCGCCCGAAGATCGTGGTGCCAAAACCCCCCAGCGGAAAAATGGCCAAAAAACGGGTGGGCTATAGCCTTGGTGGGGGGCGCGGGCAAAGTTCGTCCGCCGGACTCGGAATGGGGCGAGACTTTGTGAGGGCCCTCGAGGTGCCAAAAATAAGCGGCGGGTAAAGCCGCGTCCGAAGGTCGTGTTGCCAAAACCCCCAGCGGAAAAATGGCCAAAAAACGGGTGGGCTATAGCCTTGGTGGGGGGCGCGGGCGAAGTTCGTCCGCCGGACTCGGAATTGGGCGAAACTTTGCGAGGGGTCTCGGGGTGCCAAAAATAAGCGGTGGGTAAAGCCGCGCCCGAAGGTCGTGTTGCCAAAACCCCCAGCGGAAAAATGGCCAAAAAACGGGTGGGCTATAGCCTTGGTGGGGGGCGTGGGCGAAGTTCGTCCGCCGGACTCGGAATGGGGCGAGACTTTGTGAGGGGTGTTGGGGTGCCAAAAATAAGCCACGCCCAAAAATAATCACCCGAATATCATGGTGCCAAAACCCCCCAGCGGAAAAATGGCCAAAAAACGGGTGGGCTATGGCCTTGGTGGGGGGCGCGGGCGAAGTTCGTCCGCCGGACTCGGAATGGGGCGAGACCTTGCGGGGGGCCTCGGGGTGCCAAAAATAACCGCGGGCAAAGCCGCTCCCCAAAATAATCGCCCGAAGATCGTGGTGCCAAAACCCCCCAGCGTAAAAATGGCCAAAAAACGTGTGGGCTATAGCCTTGGTGGGGGGCGCGGACGAAGTTCGTCCGCCGGACTTGGAATGGGACGAAACTTTGTGAGGGGCCTCGGGGTGCCAAAAATAAGCCGCGGCCAAAGCCGCGCTAAAAAATAAGCGCCCGAAGGTCGTGGTACCAAAACCCCCCAGCGGAAAAATTGCCAAAAAACGGGTGGGCTGTAGCCTTGGGGGGTGGGGCTGTCCCACTTCGTCCGCCGGACTCGGAATGGCGCGAGGCTTTGCGAGGCGCCTCCGTGTGCCAAAAATAGGCCGCGGGCAGAGCCGCGCCTAAAAATACCCGCCCGAAGGCCGGGGCGCCAAGTTCGTCCAGTGGAAAAAGGCCATAAAAATGGGTGGGGTATAGCCTTGGGGAGTGGGGCTCGCCAACTTCGTCCGCCAGACTCGGAATGGCGCGACACTTTGTGAGGCGCCTCCGTGTGCCAAAAATAGGCCGCGGGCACAGCCGAGCCCAAAAATACCTGCCCGAATGCCGGGGCGCCAAGTACGTCCAGCGGAAAAAGGCCACAAAAACGGGTGGGGCTGTAGCCTTGGGGGGTGGGGCTGGCCAACTTCGTCCGCCGGACTCGGTATGGTGCGAGGCTTTGCGAGGTGCCTCCGTGTGCCAAAAATAGGCAGCGGGCACAGCCGCGCCCAAAAATACCCGCCCGAAGGCCGCGGCGCCAAGTTCGTCCAGCGGAAAAAGGCCACAAAAACGGGTGGGCTATAGCCTTGGGGGGTGGGGCTGGCCAACTTCGTCCGCCGGACTCAGAATGGAGCGAGGCTTTGCGAGGCACCTCCGTGTGCCAAAAATAGGCCACAGGCACAGCCGCGCCCAAAAATACCCGCCCGAAGGCCGGGGCGCCGAGTTCGTCCGCTGAAAAAGGCCACAAAAACGGGTGGGCTATAGCCTTGGGGGGTGGGGCTGGCCAACTTCGTCCGCCGGACTCGGAATGGCGCGAGGCTTTGCGAGGCACCTCCGTGTGCCAAAAATAGGCCGCGGGCACAGCCGCGCCTAAAAATACCCGCCCGAAGGCCGGGACGCCAAGTTCGTCCAGCGGAAAAAGGCAACAAAAACGGGTGGGCTATAGCCTTGGGGGGTGGGGCTGGCCAACTTCGTCCGCCGGACTCGAAATGGAGCGAGGCTTTGCGAGGCACCTCCGTGTGCCAAAAATAGGCCGCGGGCACAGCCGCGCCCAAAAATACCCGCCCGAAGGCCGGGGCGCCAAATTCGTCCGCTGAAAAAGGCCACAAAAACGGGTGGGCTATAGCCTTGGGGGGTGGGGCTGGCCAACTTCGTACGCCGGACTCGGAATGGCGCGAGGCTTTGCGAGGCACCTCCGTGTTCCAAAAATAGGCCGCGGGCACAGCCGCGCCTAAAAATACCCGCCCGAAGGCCGGGGCGCCAAGTTCGTCCAGCAGAAAAAGGCCACAAAAACGGTTGGGGTGTAGCCTTGGGGGATGGGGCTGGCCAACTTTGTCCGCCAGACTCGGAATGGCGCGAGACTTTGCGAGGCACCTCCGTGTGCCAAAAATAGGCCGCGGGCACAGCCGCGCCCAAAAATACCCGCCCGAAGGCCGGGGCGCCAAGTTCGTCCAGCGGAAAAAGGCCACAAAAACGGGTGAGCTATAGCCTTGGGGGGTGGGGCTGGCCAACTTCGTCCGCCGGACTCGGAATGGCACGAGGCTTTGCGAGGCACCTCCGTGTGCCAAAAATAGGCCGCGGGCAAAGCGCCCAAAAATACCCGCCCGAAGGCTGGGGCGCCTAGTTCGTCCAACGGAAAAAGGCCACAAAAACGGGTGGGCTATAGCCTTGGGGGGTGGGGTTGGCCAACTTCGTCCGCCGGACTCGGAATGGCGCGAGGCTCTGCGAGGCGACTCCGTGTGCCAAAAATAGGCATCATGGGCTAAATATTCCTTATCAATACCAATTAAATCATGAGGGGGGAATCCACACCTCATGAACCACGCTCTAATCAATATGGTGCTAAGGGCTTATCGTGCCAAATAATAATAACCTTATACTAGAGAGCCGGTGTAACCAAGGCGGTATCTAGACAAGATTATTATTATTTGTCGACGAGAAGTCAAAACATCCACAAAAACTAGAGGGGAAGAGAAAATAAATTTACCAAATTAAGCCCATGACACATGTTGAGACTTCACCTTCAACCCAAGCTTGAAAGAAAATTAGCCACTCATAATTGAACTAGGGGCAAAATGGAAATTTATTAAAATACGAAGAAAATACAAGATGGAGACGGAATTACAGAAAATGGATCCCAAAAATGGATTCAGAGATATCAAATTAGGGGGGAGAGGCCCCCTTTTTATAGATACATGGAGTAAATCATGGCCATCGGATTAAAAACAGTTTGGACGCTCAGGATTGCGCCACGTCATCAGTCAACAGTCCACGGTTTGACCACGTGGATGAACAGTAACACGGTTTGACCCGGATGAACAGTAACACGGTTTGGTTGAAAATAATCCTGTGTGATGCATGCACTGTACGCGAGATTTTTCGTCCACTAATATGCTGCCACGTCACCATCAACAGTATATAAGAATTTTAGTCCAACAGGATCGTGACACCTCATCAGTCAATGCCACGTCATCGGTCAATGCCACGTCATCGATCCGTCTATGTGAACAGTAACGTAGACAGTACCGTACCCGTGAATAGTACTGTACATGTGAATAGTGCCATTTTTCCTTTTATGCTCCTCCTAAGGTTTTCGACCGTCCTGAGTTCAAAAGTGATGTCCGTTTTGCCGTCTGATCTCTCCTTTATTGTGAAATGACTATAATGCCCCTAAAATACATAAATTACTTAATTAAAATAAAACACACGTAATTAAATCACAAGAATGTTAAATACATAAAAGTAAGGGTTGTTAGTAAGACTTGAAATGTAAAATGACGGTTTTCTCCTTTATAAATATGCATTTTCTAACACTCAACACACCCCCCAACCAGCTTATTGCTAGTCCCTAGCAAATAAAGCGAAAACAAAATTCAAATTCAAAATGATTTTTTTTTTTTTTTAGAAACACTCGTGTTTATTCAATCAGATTAATGATAGCAATCAAATAAAAGTATAAGCATTATCTCCAGTCTAAAACAACGTCACACCCACATCAACCATCCACATGAATAAGCCCAATAGACTTTGTTATAGCTACTTTCAAGAATGACATGTCAAACCCCAAAATCTCACTGGAAGTAGTGACACTCACAAAGAAATTAAACCCAATAAAAATAGTCACTCCAATGAATGGTAATTGAGAGAAAATAATGAAGAAGTGATATCACATGCTCTCACCAAGATGAAATAAATATGCTCTCAGCTTAAAAATAATGCGATCTCAAGTCAAATAAAAACTGTTAGTCAACCCAATTTATTTATTTATTTTTTTATATGCACCACTACATCTTTTTAGCCCATATAACTAGCTTCTACTTTAGATTATAGTTCCCTAAAATCAAGAAGGACTTTTATTAGGATGTAACGTAGGCTAGGGACATGGTTAACAAAAAAAGGAAATAAGGAAAACAAAGTGTATGTTTGAGAAAAATGCAGAGAAATTTTTTTTTTTTTTTTGGAAGTTGCAAGGTGGATTTCACCTATTATTGTTATTTTTATTCTTTTGAAACAACAACTTTTGTTTTGTTTTGTTTTTTTTTTTGCTTTTATTTGGCATAACTTCACTGAACAACACAATTATTTACATTTTCTCAAACATAAATAGGTGATGGAACTTATAAGACATTGGGTAATACTCCAAATCGGAGTGGGTCAAGATGATAAGTTGACAAAGAAAATGTTTTTTTTTTTTTTTAAAGGCTCAAAAGGGTTAACTATGGATATTTAATAAAAGGGATGGCTAGAAAGGCTCAAACGGATCAAAGATGGCCTTTCCATCGTCTTTTAGGGCTCTAAATAATCATCCATATCTACTAGTTAGATGGGCCTCCCAATGTAGCAACACCCTTTTTTTTTTTTTTATTAAGGGTTAACTCAAAAGAAATCTAGAGATCGTGTATACAATAATAAACTGTTAAGCTATATAAAGAATGGGCAAAAGGGTTACTCTCCAAGAAAAATGATAGGCTCAAAAACTCACTTGGTACTTATTATGACATGTTCATTCCTTCAAGCAACTCATATATGTCTCCGACATCAACATGTAGAGTAGTAAACATAATGTAACATCACTTAAGACCAAAGATAATACAAATACTAAAATTTGAAATTAATCATGTCATCCAATGTTAAAATAAATCACACAATTTTTTTTAAACAACATTCTACCCCCCAACCTATTCTAAGCATGAAAGGAAAATATGCATGCAGAAATGTGAAAATGATGCATAAAAACTAATTAGAAAAGTTACACGTAAAATGATAGAAAATGAAAATGGTTTTTTTTTTTTTAAGAAGATGCGTTTCTAGAGGCACTACACTCCATATTCAGCCATCTTCGACTCACAAGTTGGAAAATGTATATTTATAGAGGAGAAATTAAAAAGAAGAAAAATAAACATAAAAACATAATAAAGAAAAAGAAAATGTCTGAATTTTTTTTTTAATTTTTTTTTAAACGATGAAGATACGTTCCTAGAGTCACTACACTCCATATTCAGCCATCTTCGACACAAAAAGTTAGCAACAGTTAGTTTCTACAACAAAAAATTAGTAAATAGGCTGCGAGTTCGCCAAGTTCGTCCAGCTGAAAAAGGCCACAAAAACGGGTGTGCTATAGAATTGGGGGGTGGGGTTGGCCAACTTCGTCCGCCGGACTCGGAATGGCGCAAGACTTTGCGAGACACCTCCGTGTACCAAAAATAGGCTGCGGGCACAGCCGCGCCCAAAAATATCCGCCCGAAGGCCGGGGCGCCAAGTTCGTCCAACGGAAAAAGGCCACAAAAACGGGTGGCCTTTAGCCTTGGGGGGTGGGGCTGGCCAACTTCGTCCGCCGGACTCGGAATGGCGCGAGACTTTCCGAGGCGCCTCCGTGTGCCAAAAATAGGCCGCGGGCACAGCCGTGCCCAAAAATACCCGCCCGAAGGCGGGGGCGCGTGTTCGTCCAGCGGAAAAAGGCCACAAAAACGGGTGGGCTATAGCCTTGGGGGGTGCGGCTGGCCAAATTCGTCCGCCGGACTCGGAATGGTGCGAGATTTTGCGAGACGCCGCCATGTGCTAAAAAAAGTCCGCGGGCACAGCCGTGACAAAAAATACCCGCCCGAAGGGCAGGGCGCCAAGTTCGTCCAGCGGAAAAAGGCCACAAAAACGGGTGGGCTATAGCCTTGGGGGGTGGGGCTGGCCAACTTCGTCCGCCGGACTCGGAATGGCGCGAGACTTTGTGAGGTACCTCCGTGTACTAAAAATAGGCCGCCGGCACAGCCGCACCCAAAAATACCCGCCCGAAGGCCGGGGCGCCAAGTTCTTCCAGCGGAAAAAGGCCACAAAAACGGGTGGGGTATAGACTTGGGGGGTGGGGCTGGCCAGCTTCGTCCGCCGGACTCGGAATGGCGCGAGACTTTGCGAGGTGCCTCCGTGTACCAAAAATAGGCCCCGGGCACAGCTATGCCAAAAAATACCCGCCCGAAGGCGGGGGCGCATGTTCGTCCAGTGGAAAAAGGCCACAAAAACGGGTGGGCTATAGCCTTGGGGGGTCGGGCTGGCCAACGTCGTCCGCCGGACTCGGAATGACGCGAGACTTTGCGAGGCACTTCCGTGTGCCATCAATTGGCCGCGGGCACAGCCGCGCCCAAAAATACCCGCCCAAAGGCCGGGACGCGAAGTTCGTCCAGCGGAAAAAGGCCACAAAAACAGGTGGGCAATAGCCTTGGGGGGTGGGGCTGGCAAACTTCGTCCGCCGGACTCGGAATGGCGCGATACTTGGCGAGGCGCCACCGTGTGCCAAAAATAGGCCGCGGCCATAGCTGAGCCCAAAAATACCCGCCCGAAGGCCGGGGCGCCAAGTTCGTCCAGCGGGAAAAGGCCACAAAAACAGGTGGGCTATAGCCTTGGGGGGTGGGGCTGGCCAACTTCGTCCGCCGGACTTGGAACGGCGCGAGACTTTGTGAGGCGCCTCCGTGTGCCAAAAATAGGCCGCGGTTACAGCCGCGCCCAAAAATACCCACCCGAAGGCCAGGGCGCCAAGTTCGTCCAGCGGAAAAAGGCCACAAAAACGGGTGGGCTATAGCCTTGGGGGGTGGGGCTGGCCAACTTTGTCCGCCGGACTGGGAATGGTGCGAGACTTTGCGAGGCGCCTCCTTGTGCCAAAAATTGGCCGTGGGCACAGCCTCGCCCAAAAATATCCACCCGAAGGCCGGGGCGCCAAGTTCGTCCAGCGGAAAAAAGGCCACAAAAACGGGTGGGCTATAGCCTTGGGGGGTGGGGCTGGCCAACTTCGTCCGCCGGACTCGGAATGGCGCGAGACTTTGCGAGGCACCTCAGTGTGCCAACAATAGGCCGCGGGCACAGCCGCGCCCAAAAATACCTGGCCAAAGGCCGGGTCGCCAAGTTCGTCCAGCGGAAAAAGGCCACAAAAACGAGTGGGCTATAGCCTTGGGGGGTGGGGCTAGCCAACTTCGTCCGCCGGACTCGGAATGGCGCGAGACTTTGTGAGGTACCTCCGTGTGCTAAAAATAGGCCGCCGGCACAGCCGCACCCAAAAATACCCGCCCGAAGGCCGGGGTGCCAAGTTCTTCCAGCGGAAAAAGGCCACAAAAACGGGTGGGGTATAGACTTGGGGGGTGGGGCTGGCCAGCTTCGTCCGCCGGACTCGGAATGGCGCGAGACTTTGCGAGGCGCCTCCGTGTTCAAAAAATAGGCCGCGGACGCAGCTATGCCAAAAAATACCCGCCCGAAGGCTGGGGCGCCAAGTTCGTCCAGCGGAAAAAGGCCACAAGAACAGGTGGGCTATAGCCTTGGGGGGTGGGGCTGGCCCACTTCGTCCGCCGGACTCGGAATGGCGCGAGACTTTGCGAGGGGCCTTCGTGCGCCAAAAATAGGCCGCGGGCTCAGCCGCGCCCAAAAATAACCCCCCGAAGGCCGGGGCGCCAAGTTCGTCCAGCGGAAAAAGGCCACAAAAACGGGTGGGCTATAGCCTAGGGAGGTGGGGCTGGCCCACTTCGTCCGCCGGACTCGGAATGGTGCGAGACTTTGCGAGGGCCCTCCGTGCACCAAAAATAGGCCGTGGGCACAGCCGCGCCGAAAAATAACCGCCCGAAGGCCGGGGTGCCAAGTTCGTCCAGCGGAAAAAGGCCACAAAAACGGGTGGGCTATAGCCTAGGGAGGTGGGACTGGCCCACTTCGTCCGCCGGACTCGGAATGGCGCGAGACTTTGCGAGGGCCCTCCGTGCGCCAAAAATAGGCCGTGGGCACAGCCGCGCTGAAAATAACCTCCCGAAGGCCGGGGCGCCAAGTTCGTCCAGCGGAAAAAGGCCACAAAAACGGGTGGGCTATAGCCTTGGGAGGTGGGCCTGCCCCACTTCGTCCGCCGGACTCGGAATGGCACGAGACTTTTCGAGGGCCCTCCGTGCGCCAAAAATAGGCCGTGGACACAGCCGCGCCAAAAAATAACCGCCCGAAGGCCGGGGCGCCAAGTTCGTCCAGCGGAAAAAGGCCACAAAAACGGGTGGGCTATAGCATTGGGGGGTGGGGCTGGCCAACTTCGTCCGCCGGACTCGGAATGGCGCGAGACTTTGCGAGGGGCCTCCGTGTGCCAAAAATAGGCCGCGGACTCAGCCGCGCCCAAAAATAACCCCCCGAAGGCCGGGGCGCCAAGTTCGTCCAGCGGAAAAAGGCCACAAAAACGGGTGGGCTATAGCCTAGGGAGGTGGGGCTGGCCCACTTCGTCCGCCGGACTCGGAATGGCGCGAGACTTTGCGAGGGCCCTCCGTGCGCCAAAAATAGGCCGTGGGCACAGCCGCACCGAAAAATAACCGCCCGAAGGCCGGGGCGCCAAGTTCGTCCAGCGGAAAAAGGCCACAAAAACGGGTGGGCTATAGCCTTGGGGGGTGGGGCTGGCCAACTTCGTCCGCCGGACTCGGAATGGCGCGAGACTTTGCGAGGGGCCTCCGTGTACCAAAAATAGGCCGCGGACTCAGCCGCGCCCAAAAATAACCCCCCGAAGGCCGGGGCGCCAAGTTCGTCCAGCGGAAAAAGGCCACAAAAACGGGTGGGCTATAGCCTAGGGAGGTGGGGCTGGCCCACTTCGTCCGCCGGACTCGGAATGGCGCGAGACTTTGCGAGGGCCCTCCGTGCGCCAAAAATAGGCCGTGGGCACAGCCGCACCGAAAAATAACCTCCCGAAGGCCGGGGCGCCAAGTTCGTCCAGCGGAAAAAGGCCACAAAAACGGGTGGGCTATAGCCTTGGGGGGTGGGGCTGGCCAACTTCGTCCGCCGGACTCGGAATGGCGCGAGACTTTGCGAGGGGCCTCCGTGTGCCAAAAATAGTCCGTGGGACTCAGCCGCGCCCAAAAATAACCCCCCGAAGGCCGGGGCGCCAAGTTCGTCCAGCGGAAAAAGGCCACAAAAACGGGTGGGCTATAGCCTAGGGAGGTGGGGCTGGCCCACTTCGTCCGCCGGACTCGGAATGGCGCGAGACTTTACGAGGGCCCTCCGTGCACCAAAAATTGGCCGTGGGCACAGCCGAGCCGAAAAATAACCGCCCGAAGGCCGGGGCGCCAAGTTCGTCCAGCGGAAAAAGGCCACTAAAATGGGTGGGTTATAGCCTTGGGGGGTGGGGCTGGCCGACTTCTTCCGCCAGACTCGGAATGGCGCGAGACTTTGCGAGGGCGCTCCGTATGCCAAAAATAGGCCGCGGGCACAGCCGCGCCCAAAAATAACCCCCCGAAGGCGGGGGCGCGAAGTTCGTCCAGCGGAAAAAGGCCACAAAAACGGGTGGGCTATAGCCTAGGGAGGTGGGGCTGGCCCACTTCGTCCGCCGGGCTCGGAATGGCGCGAGACTTTGCGAGGGCCCTCCGTGCGCCAAAAATAGGATGTGGGCACAGCCGCGCCGAAAAATAACCGCCCGAAGGCCGGGGCGCCAAGTTCGTCCAGCGGAAAAAGGCCACAAAAACGGGTGGGCTATAGCTTTGGGGGGTGGGGCTGGCCCACTTCGTCCGCCGGACTCGGAATGGGGCGAGACTTTGCGAGCGGCCTCCGCGTGCCAAAAATAGGACGCGGGCGCAGCCACGCCCAAAAAATACCCGCCCGAAGGCCGCGGCGCCAAGTTCGTCCAGCGGAAAAAGGCCACAAAAACGGGTGGGCTATAGGCTTGGGGGGTGGGGCTGGGCAACTTCGTCCGCCGGACTCGGAATGGGGCGAGACTTTGCGAGCGGCCTCCGCGTGCCAAAAATAGGCTGCGGGCACAGCCGCGCCCAAAAATAACAGCCCGAAGGCCGGGGCGCCAAGTTCGTCCAGCGAAAAAATGGCCAAAAAACGGGTGGGCTATAGCCTTGCGGGAGGGGCTGGCCAACTTCGTGCGCCGGACTCGGAATGGGGCGAGGCTTTACGAGCGGCCTCCGCGTGCCAAAAATAGGCCGCAGGCACAGCCGCGCCCAAAAATAACCCCCCGAAGGTCGGCGCGCCCAAACTCCCCAGCGGAAAAATGGCCAAAAAACGGGTGAGCTATAGCCTTGGGGGGAGGGCCTGGCCCACTTCGTCCGCCGGACCCGGAATGGGGCGAGACTTTGCGAGCGGCCTCCGCGTGCCAAAAATAGGCCGCGGGCACAGCCGTGCCCAAAAATAACCCCCCAAAGGTCGGCGCGCCTAAACCCCCCAGCGGAAAAATGGCCAAAAAACGGGTCAGCTATAGCCTTGGGGGGAGGGGCTGGCCCACTTCGTCCGCCGGACTTGGAATGGGGTGAGACTTTACGAGCGTCCTATGCGTACCAAAAATACGCCGTGGGCACAGCCGCTCCCAAAAATAACCCCCCGAAGGTCGGCGCGCCCAAACCCCCCAGCGGAAAAATGGCCAAAAAACGGGTGGGCTATAGCCTTGGGGGGAGGGGCTGGCCCACTTCGTCCGCCGGACTCAGAATGGGGCGAGACTTTGTGAGTGGCCTCCGCCTACGAAAAATAGGCCGCAGGCACAGCCACTCCCAAAAATAACCGCCCGAAGGCCGGGGCGCCAAGTTCGTCCAGCGGAAAAATAGCCAAAAAACGGGTGGGCTATAGCCTTGGGGGGAGGGGCTGGCCGACTTCGTCCGCCGGACTCGGAATGGGGCGAGACTTTGCGAGTGGCCTCCGCGTACGAAAAATAGGCCGCGGGCACAGCCGCTCCCAAAAATAACCGCCCGAAGGCCGGGGCGCCAAGTTCGTCCAGCGGAAAAATGGCCAAAAAAAGGGTGGGCTATAACCTTGGGGGGAGGGGCTGGCCCACTTCGTCCGCCGGACTCGGATTGGGGCGAGACTTTGCGAGCGGTTTCTGCGTGCCAAAAATAGGCCGCGGGCACAGCCGCGCCCAAAAATAACCCCCCGAATGTCGGCGCGCACAAACCCCCCAGCGGAAAAATGGCCAAAAAACGGGTGGCTTGGGGGGAGGGGCTGGCCAACTTCGTCCCCCGGACTCGGAATGGGGTGAGACTTTGCGAGCGACCTCCGCGTGCCAAAAATAGGCTGCGGGTACAGACGTACCCAAAAATAACTGCCAGAAGGCCGGGGCGCCAAGTTCGTCCAGCGGAAAAATGGCCAAAAAACAGGTGGGCTATAGCCTTGGGGGGAGGGGCCGGCCTACTTCGTCCGCCGGACTCGGAATGGGGTGAGACTTTACGAGCGGCCTCCGCGTGCCAAAACTAGGCCGAGGGCATAGCCGCGCCCAAAAATAACGGCCCGAAGGCCGGCACGCCAAGTTCATCCAGCGGAAAAATGGCCAAAAAACGGGTGGGCTATAGCCTTGGGGGGTGGGGCTGGACCACTTCGTCCGCCGGACTCGGAATGGGGCGAGACTTTTCGAACGGCCTCTGCATGCCAAAAATAGGCCGCGGGCACAGCCGCGCCCAAAAAAAACCCCCCGAAGGTCGGCGCGCCCAAACCCCCAGCGGAAAAATGACCAAAAAATGGGTGGGCTATAGCCTTGGGGGAGGGGCTGGCCAACTTCATCGGCCGGACTCGGAATGGGGTGAGACTTTACGAGCGGCCTCCACGTGCCAAAAATAGGCCACGGGCACAGCCGCGCCCAAAAATAACCCCCTGAAGGTCGGCGCGCCCAAACCCCCCAGCGGAAAAATGGCCAAAAAACGGGTGGGCTATAGCCTTGGGGGGAGGGGCTGGCCAACTTCGTCCGCCGGACTCGCAATGGGGCGAGACTTTACGAGCGGCCTCCGCGTGCCAAAAATAGGCCGCGGGCACAGCCGCGCCCAAAAATAACCGCCCGAAGGCCAGCGCGCCCAGTTCGTCCAGCGGAAAAATGGCCAAAAAACGGGTGGGCTATAGCCTTGGGGGGAGGGGCTGGCCCACTTCGTCCGCCGGACTCGGAATGGGGCGAGACTTTGCGAGCGTCCTCTGCGTGCCAAAAATAGGCCGCGGGCACAGCCGCGCCCAAAAATAACTACCCGAAGGTCGGCGAGCCCAAACCCCCCAGCGGAAAAATGGCCAAAAAACCGGTGGGCTATAGCCTTGGGGGGAGGGGCTGGCCAACTTCGTCCGCCGGTCTCGGAATGGGGCGAGACATTGCGAGCGGCCTCCGCGTGCCAAAAATAGGCCGTGGGCACAGCCGCGCCCAAAAATAACCCCCCGAAGGTCGGCGCGCCCAAACCCCCAGCGGAAAAATGGCCAAAAAACGGGTGGGATATAGCCTTGGGGGGAGGGGCTGGCCAACTTCGGCCAGCCGGATTCAGAATGGGGCGAGACTTTGCGAGCGGCCTCCGCGTGCCAAAAATAGGCCGCGGGCACAGCCGCGCCCAAAAATAACCCCCCGAAGGTCGGCGCGCCCAAACCCCCCAGCGGAAAAATGGCCAAAAAACGGGTGGGATATAGCCTTGGGGGGAGGGGCTGGCCAACTTCAGCCAGCCGGATTCAGAATGGGGCGAGACTTTGCGAGCGGCCTCCGCGTGGCAAAAATAGGCCGCGGGCACAGCCGCACCCAAAAATAACCCCCCAAATGTCGGCGCGCCCAAACCCCCCCGCGGAAAAATGGCCAAAAAACGTGTGGGCTATAACCTTGGGGGGAGGGGCTGGCCAACTTCGTCCGCCGGACTCGGAACGGGGTGAGAATTTCTGAGCGGCTTCCGCGTTCCAAAAATATTCCGTGGGCACAGCCGCGCCCAAAAATAACCCCCCGAAGGTCGGCGCGCCCAAACCCCCCAGTGGAAAAAAGGCCAAAAACTGCGTGGGCTATAGCCTTGGGGGGAGGGGCTGGCCAACTTAGTCCGCCGGACTCGGAATGGGGCGAGAATTTGCGAGCGGCCTCCGCGTGCCAAAAATAGGTTGCGGTCACAGCCGCGCCCAAAAATAACCCCCCGAAGGCCGGGGCGCCAAGTTCGTCCAGCCGAAAAATGGCCACAAAACGGGTGGGCTATAGCCTAGGGGGGAGGGGCTGGCCAACTTCGTCCGCCGGACTCGGAATGGGGCAAGAGTTTGCGAGCGGCCTCTGCGTGCCAAAAATAGGCCGCGGACACAGCCGTTACCGAAAATAACCGCCCGAAGGCCGGGGTGCCAAGTTCCTCCAGCGGAAAAATGGCCAAAAAACGGGTGGGCTATAGCCTTGGGGGGAGGGGCTGGCCATCTTCGTCCGCCGGACTCGGAATGGAGCGAGACTTTGCGAGTGGCCTCCGCGTGCTAAAAATAGGCCGCGGGTACAGCCGCGCCCAAAAATAACCCCCCGAAGGTCGGCGCGCCCAAACCCCCCATTGGAAAAATGGCCAAAAAACGGGTGGGCTATAGCCTTGGGGGCAGGGGCTGGCCAACTTCGTCCGCCGGACTCGGAATGGGGCGAGACTTTGCGAGCAGCCTCCGCGTGCCAAAAATAGGCCGCGGGCACAGCCGGGCGCAAAAATAACCCACCGAAGGTTGGCGCGCCCAAACCCTCCAGCGGAAAAAAAGCCAAAAAACGGGTTGGCTATTGCCTTGGGGGGAGGGGCTGGCCAACTTCGTCCGCCGGACTCGGAATGTGGCGAGACTTTGTAAGGGGCCTCCACGTGCCAAAAATAGGCCGCGAGCACTGCCGCGCTCAAAAATAACCGCCCGAAGGCCGGGGCGCCAAGTTCGTCCAGCGGAAAAATGGCCATAAAACGGGTGGGCTATAGCCTTGGGGGGAGGGGCTGGCCCACTTCGTCCGCCATACTCGGAATGGGGCGAGACTTTACGAACGGCCTCCGCGTGCCAAAAATAGGCCACGGGCACAGCCGCGCCCAAAAATAACCCCCCGAAGGCCGGGGCGCCAAGTTCGTCCAGCGGAAAAATGGCCAAAAAACGGGTGGGCTATAGCCTTGGGGGGAGGGGCTGGCCCACTTCGTCCGCCGGACTCGGAATGGGGCAAGAGTTTGCGAGCGGCCTCCGCATGCCAAAAATAGGCCGCGGGCACAGCCGCGCCCGAAAAGAACCCCCCGAAGGCCGGCGCGCCCAAAACCCCCAGCGGAAAAATGGCCAAAAAACGGGAGGGCTATAGCCTTGCGGGGAGGGGCTGGCCAACTTCGTCCGCCGGACTCGGAATGTGGCGAGACTTTGTAAGGGGCCTCCACGTGCCAAAAATAGGCCGCGAGCACTGCCGCGCTCAAAAATAACCGCCCGAAGGCCGGGGCGCCAAGTTCGTCCAGCGGAAAAATGGCCAAAAAACGGGTGGGCTATAGCCTTGGGGGGAGGGGCTGGCCCACTTCGTCCGCCGGACTCGGAATGGGGCGAGACTTTGCGAGCAGCCTCCGCGTGCCAAAAATAGGCCGTGGGCACAGGCGCGCCCAAAAATAACAGCCCGAAGGCTGGGGCGCCAAGTTCGTCCAGCAGAAAAAAGGCCAAAAAAGGAGTGGGCTATAGCCTTGGGGGGAGGGGCTGGCCATCTTTGTCCGCCGGACTCGGAATGAGGCGAGACTTTGCAAGCGGCCTCCGCGTGCCAAAAATAGGCTGCGGGCACAGCCGCGCCCAAAAATAACGGCCCGAAGGCCGGGGCGCCAAGTTCGTCCAGCGGAAAAATGGCCAAAAAACGGGTGGGCTATAGTCTTGGGGGGAGGGGCTGGCCTACTTCGTCCGCCGGACTCGGAATGGGGCGAGACTTTGCGAGCGGCCTCCGCATGCAAAAAATAGGCCGCGGGCACAGCCGCGCCCAAAAATAACCTCCCGAAGGCCGGGGCGCCAAGTTCGTCCAGCGGAAAAAGGCCACAAAAACGGGTGGGCTATAGCCTTGAGCGGTGAGGCTGGCCCACTTCGTCCGCCGGACTCGGAATGGCGCGAGACTTTGCGAACGGTCCCCGTGTGCCAAAAATAGGCCCCGCGCACAGCCGCGCCCAAAAATAACCACCCGAAGGCCGCGGCGCCAAGTTCGTCCAGCGGAAAAAGGCCACAAAAACGGGTGGGCTATAGCCTTGGGGGGTGGGGCTGGCCAACTTCGTCCGCCGGACTCGGATTGGCGCGAGACTTTGCGAACGGCCTCCCTGTGCCTAAAATAGGCCCCGGGCACAGCCGTGCCCAAAAATAACCGCCCGAAGGCCGGGGCGCCAAGTTCGTCCAGCGGAAAAAAGGCCACAAAAACGGGTGGGCTATAGCCTTGGGGGGTGGGGCTGGCCAACTTCGTCCACCGAACTCGGAATAGCGCGAGACTTTGCGAGTGGCCTCCGTGTGCCAAAAATAGGCCCCGGGAACAGCCGCGCCCAAAAATAACCGCCCGAAGGCCGGGGCGCCAAGTTCGTCCAGCGGAAAAAGGCCACAAAAACGGGTGGGCTATAGCCTTGGGGGGTGGGGCTGGCCAACTTCGTCCGCCGGACTCGGAATGGCGCGAGACTTTGCGAACGGCCTCCCTGTGCCTAAAATAGGCCCCGGGCACAGCCGTGCCCAAAAATAACCGCCCGAAGGCCGGGGCGCCAAGTTCGTCCAGCGGAAAAAAGGCCAGAAAAACGGGTGGGCTATAGCCTTCGGGGGTGGGGCTGGCCAACTTCGTCCGCCGAACTCGGAATGGCGCGAGACTTTGCGAGTGGCCTCCGTGTGCCAAAAATAGGCCCCGGGAACAGCCGCACCCAAAAATAACCGCCCGAAGGCCAGGGCGCCAAGTTCGTCCAGCGGAAAAAGGCCACAAAAACGGGTGGGCTATAGCCTTGGGGGGTGGGGCTGACCAACTTTGTCCGCCGGACTCGGAATGACGCGAGAGTTTGCGAGCTGCCTCCGTGTACCAAAAATAGGCCCCGGGCACAGCCGCGCCCAAAAATAACCGCCCAAAAGCCGGGGCGCCAAGTTCGTCCAGCGGAAAAAGGCCACAAAAACGGGTGGGGTATAGCCTTGGGGGGTGGGGCAGGCCAACTTCGTCCGCCGGACTCGGAATGGCGCGAGACTTTGCGAGCAGCCTCCGTGTGCCAAAAATAGGCCCCGGGCACAACCGCGCCCAAAAATAACCACCCGAAGGCCAGGGCGCCAAGTTCGTCCAGCGGAAAAAGGCCACAAAAACGGGTGGGCTATAGGCTTGGGGGGTGGGGCTGGCCAACTTCGTCCGCCGGACTCGGAATCGCGCAAGAGTTTGCGAGCCGCCTCCGTGTGCCAAAAATAGGCCCCGGGCACAGCCGCGCCCAAAAATAACCGCCCCAAAGGCGGGCCGCCAAGTTCGTCCAGCGGAAAAAGGCCACAAAAACGGGTGGGGTATAGCCTTGGGGGGTGGGGCAGGCCAACTTCGTCCGCCGGACTCGGAATGGCGCGAGACTTTGCGAGCAGCCTCCGTGTGCCAAAAATAGGCCCCGGGCACAACCGCGCCCAAAAATAACCGCCCGAAGGCCAGGGCGCCAAGTTCGTCCAGCGGAAAAAGGCCACAAAAACGGGTGGGCTATAGCCTTGGGGGGTGGGGCTGACCAACTTTGTCCGCCGGACTCGGAATGGCGCGAGAGTTTGCGAGCTGCCTCCGTGTGCCAAAAATAGGCCCCGGGCACAGCCGCGCCCAAAAATAACCGCCCAAAAGCCGGGGCACCAAGTTCGTCCAGCGGAAAAAGGCCACAAAAACGGGTGGGGTATAGCCTTGGGGGGTGGGGCAGGCCAACTTCGTCCGCCGGACTCGGAATGGCGCGAGACTTTGCGAGCAGCCTCCGTGTGCCAAAAATAGGCCCCGGGCACAACCGCGCCCAAAAATAACCGCCCGAAGGCCAGGGCGCCAAGTTCGTCCAGCGGAAAAAGGCCACAAAAACGGGTGGGCTATAGGCTTGGGGGGTGGGGCTGGCCAACTTCGTCCGCCGGACTCGGAATCGCGCAAGAGTTTGCGAGCCGCCTCCGTGTGCCAAAAATAGGCCCCGGGCACAGCCGCGCCCAAAAATAACCGCCCCAAAGGCAGGCCGCCAAGTTCGTCCAGCGGAAAAAGGCCACAAAAACGGGTGGGCTATAGCCTTGGAGGGTGGGGCTGGCCAACTTCGTCCGCCGGACTCGGAATTGCGCGAGACTCTGCGAGCGGCCTCCGCGTGCCAAAAATAGGCCGCGGACACAGCCGCGCCCGAAAATAACCCCCCGAAGGCCGGCGCGCCCATAACCCCCAGCGGAAAAATGGCCAAAAAACGGGAGGGCTATAGCCTTGCGGGGAGGGGCTGGCCCACTTCGTCCGCCGGACTCGGAATGGGGCGAGACTTTGCAAGCGGCCTCCGCGTGCCAAAAATAGGCCGTGGGCACAGCCGCGCCGAAAAATAACCGCCCGAAGGCCGGGGTGCCAAGTTCGTCCAGCGGAAAAAGGCCACAAAAACGGGTGGGCTATAGCCTAGGGAGGTGGGACTGGCCCACTTCGTCCGCCGGACTCGGAATGGCGCGAGACTTTGCGAGGGCCCTCCGTGCGCCAAAAATAGGCCGTGGGCACAGCCGCGCTGAAAATAACCTCCCGAAGGCCGGGGCGCCAAGTTCGTCCAGCGGAAAAAGGCCACAAAAACGGGGGGGCTATAGCCTTGGGGGGTGGGGCTGGCCAACTTCGTCCGCCGGACTCGGAATGGCGCGAGACTTTGCGAGCGGCCTCCGTGTGCCAAAAATAGGCCCCGGACACAACCGCGTCCAAAAATAACCTCCCGAAGGCCGGGGCGCCAAGTTCGTCCAGCGGAAAAAGGCCACAAAAACGGGGGGGCTATAGCCTGGGGGGTGGGGCTGGCCAACTTCGTCCGCCGGACTCGGAATGGCGCGAGACTTTGCGAACGGCCTCCCTGTGCCTAAAATAGGCCCCGGGCACAGCCGTGCCCAAAAATAACTGCCCGAAGGCCGGGGCGCCAAGTTCGTCCAGCGGAAAAAGGCCAGAAAAACGGGTGGGCTATAGCCTTCGGGGGTGGGGCTGGCCAACTTCGTCCGCCGGACTCGGAATGGCGCGAGACTTTGCGAGCGGCCTCCGTGTGCCAAAAATAGGCCCCGGGAACAGCCGCACCCAAAAATAACCGCCCGAAGGCCGGGGCGCCAAGTTCGTCCAGCGGAAAAAGGCCACAAAAACGGGTGGGCTATAGCCTTGGGGGGTGGGGCTGACCAACTTTGTCCGCCGGACTCGGAATGGCGCGAGAGTTTGCGATCGGCCCCCGTGTGCCAAAAATAGGCCCCGCGCACATGCGCGCCCAAAAATAACCACCCGAAGGCCGCGGCGCCAAGTTCGTCCAGCGGAAAAAGGCCACAAAAACGGTTGGGCTATAGCCTTGGTGGGTGGGGCTGGCCAACTTCGTCCGCCGGACTCGGAATTGCGCGAGACTTTGCGAGCGGCCTCCGTGTGCCAAAAATAGGCCCCGCGCACAGCCGCGCCCATAAATAACCACCCGAACGCCGGGGCGCCAAGTTCGTTAGGCGGAAAAAGGCCACAAAAACGGGTGGGCTATTGCCTTGGGGGGTGGGGCTTGCCAATTTCGTCCGCCGGACTCAGAATGGCGCTAGACTTTACGAGCCGCCTCGGTGTGCTAAAAATAGGCCCCGGGCACAGCCGTGCCCAAAAATAACCACCCGAAGGCCGGGGCGCCAAGTACTTCCAGCGGAAAAAGGCCACAAAAAGGGTGGGCTATAGCCTTGGGGGGTGGGGCTGGCCAACTTCGTCCGCCGGACTCGGAATGGCGCAAGACGCGAGCGGTCTCCGTGTGCCAAAAATAGGCCCCGGGCACAGCTATGGCCAAAAATAATCGCCCGATGGCCGGGGCGCCAAGTTCGTCCAGCGGAAAAAGGCCACAAAAACGGGTGGGCTATAGCTGTGAGCGGTGAGGCTGGCCCACTTCGTCCGCCGGACTCGGAATGGCGAAAGACTTTGCGAACGGCCCCCGTGTGCCAAAAATAGGCCCCGCGCACATGCGCGCCCAAAAATAACCACCCGAAGGCCGCGGCGCCAAGTTCGTCCAGCGGAAAAAGGCCACAAAAACGGGTGGGCTATAGCCTTGGGGGGTGGGGCTGGCCAACTTCGTCCGCCGGACTCGGAATGGCGCGAAACTTTGCGAAGGGCCTCCCTGTGCCTAAAATAGGCCCCGGGCACAGCCGTGCCCAAAAATAACCGCCCGAAGGCCGGGGCGCCAAGTTCGTCCAGCGGAAAAAGGCCACAAAAACGGGTGGGCTATAGCCTTGGGGGGTGGGGCTGGCCAGCTTCGTCCGCCGGACTCGGAATGGCGCCAGACTTTGCGAGCGGCCTCCGTGTGCCAAAAATAGGCCCCGGGCACAGCCGCGTCCAAAAATAACCTTCCGAAGGCCGGGGCGCCAAGTTCGTCCAGCGGAAAAAGGCCACAAAAACGGTTGGGCTATAGCCTTGGGGGTGGGGCTGGCCAACTTCGTCCGCCGGACTCGGAATTGCGCGAGACTTTGCGAGCGGCCTCCGTGTGCCAAAAATAGGCCCCGCGCACAGCCGCGCCCATAAATAACCACCCGAACGCCGGGGCGCCAAGTTCGTTAGGCGGAAAAAGGCCACAAAAACGGGTGGGCTATTGCCTTGGGGGGTGGGGCTTGCCAATTTCGTCCGCCGGACTCAGAATGGCGCTAGACTTTACGAGCCGCCTCGGTGTGCTAAAAATAGGCCCCGGGCACAGCCGTGCCCAAAAATAACCACCCGAAGGCCGGGGCGCCAAGTACTTCCAGCGGAAAAAGGCCACAAAAAGGGTGGGCTATAGCCTTGGGGGGTGGGGCTGGCCAACTTCGTCCGCCGGACTCGGAATGGCGCAAGACGCGAGCGGTCTCCGTGTGCCAAAAATAGGCCCCGGGCACAGCCATGGCCAAAAATAATCGCCCGATGGCCGGGGCGCCAAGTTCGTCCAGCGGAAAAAGGCCACAAAAACGGGTGGGCTATAGCCTAGGGGGATGGGGCTGGCCAACTTCGTCCGCCGGAATCGGAATGGCGCGAGACTTTGCGAGGCACCTCCATTTGCCAAAAATAGGCCGCGGGAACAGCCGCGACCAAAAATACCCGCCCGAAGGCCGGGGCGCAAAGTTCGTCCAGCGGAAAAAGGCCACAAAAACGGGTTGGCTATAGCCTTGGGGGGTGGGGCTGGCCAACTTCGTCCGCCGGACTCGGAATGGCGCGAGACTTTGCGAGCGGCCTCCGTGTGCCAAAAATAGGCCGCGGGCACAGCTGCGCCCAAAAATAACCGCCCAAAGGCCGGGGCGCCAAGTTCGTCCAGCGGAAAAAGGCCACAAAAACGGGTGGGCTATAGCCTTGGGGTGTGGGGCTGGCCAACTTCGTCCGCCGGACTCGGAATGGCGCGAGCCTTTGCGAGCGGCCTCCGCGTGCCAAAAATAGACCGCGGGCACAGCCGCGTCCAAAAATAACTTCCCGAAGGCCTTGGCGCCAAGTTCGTCCAGAGGAAAGAGGCCACAAAAATAGGGTGGGCTATAGCCTTGGGGGGTGGGGCTGGCCAACTTTGTCCGCCGGACTCGGAATGGCGCGAGCCTTTGCGAGGGGTCTCCGTGGGCTAAAAATAGGCCACGGGCACAGCCATGCCCAAAAATAACTGCCCGAAGGCCGAGGCACCAAGTTCGTCCAGCGGAAAAAGGCAACAAAAACGGGTGGGCTATAGCCTTGGAGGGTGGGGCTGGCCCAGTTCGTCAGCCGGACTCGGAATGGCGCGAGACTTTGGGAGGGACCTCCGTGTGCCAACAATAGGCCACGGGAACAGCCGCGCCCAAAAATAACAGCCCGAAGGCCGGGGCGCCAATTTCGTCCAGCGGAAAAAGGCCACAAAAACGGGTGGGCTATAGCCTTGGTAGGCGGGGCTGGCCAACTTCGTCCGCCGGACTCGGAATGGCGCGAGACTTTGGGAGGGGCCTCCGTGTGCCAAAAATAGGCCACGGGCACAGCTGCGCCCAAAAATAACCGCCCGAAATCCGGGGCGCCAAGTTCGTCCAGCGGAAAAAGGCCACAAAAACGGGTGGGCTATAGCCTTGGGGGGTGGGGCTGGCCCACTTCGTCCGCCGGACTCGGAATGGCGCGATACTTTGCGAGGGGCCTCCGTGTGCCAAAAATAGGCCACGGGCACAGCCACGCCCAAAAATAACCGCCCGAAGGCCGGGGCGCCAAGTTCGTCCAGCGGAAAAAGGCCACAAAAACGGGTGGGCTATAGCATTGGGGGGTGGGGCTGGCCAACTTCGTCCGCCGGACTCGGAATGGTGCGAGACTTTGTGAGCAGACTCCGTGTGCCAAAAATAGGCTGCGGGCACAGCCGCGCCCAAAAATAACCGCCCGAAGGCCGGGGTACCAAGTTCGTCCAGCGGAAAAAGGCCACAAAAACGGGTGGGCTATAGCCTTGGGGGTGGGGCTGGCCGACTTCGTCCGCCGGACTCGGAATGGCGCGAGACTTTGTGAGTGGTCTCCGTGTGTGAAAAATAGGCCGTGAGCACAGACCCGCGAAAAAATAACCGCCCGAAGGCCGGGGCGCCAAGTTCGTCCAGCGGAAAAAGGCCACAAAAACGGGTGGGCTATAGCCTTGGCGGTTGGGGCTGGCCAACTTTGTCCGCCGGACTTGTAATGGCACGAGACTTTGCGAGGGGCCTCCGTGTGCCAAAACTAGGCCGCGATCACAGCCACGCCCAAAAATAACTGCCCGAAGGCCGGGGCGCCAAGTTCGTCCAGAGGAAAAGGGCCACAAAAACGGGTTGGCTATAGCCTTGGGGGGTGGGGCTGGCCCACTTCGTCCGCCGGACTCGGAATGGCGCGAGACTTTGCGAGTGGCCTCCGTGTGCCAAAAATAGGCCGCGGGCACAGCCGCGTGAAAAAATATCCACCCGAAGGCCGGGGCGCCAAGTTCGTCCAGCGGGAACAGGCCACAAAAATGGGTGGGCTATAGCCTTGGCGGTTGGGGCTGGCCAACTTCGTCCGCCGGACTCCAAATGGCGCTAGACTTTGCGAGGGGCCTCCATGTGCCTAAAATAGGTCGTGGGCACAGCCGCACCCAAAAATAACCGCCCGAAGGCCGGGGCGCCAAGTTCGTCCAGCGGAAAAAGGCCACAAAAACGGGTGGGCTATAGCCTTTGGGGGTGGGGCTGGCCAATTTTGTCCGCCGGACTCGGAATGGCGCGAGACTTTGCAAGGGGCCTCCGTGTGCCAAAAATAGGCTGCGAGCACAGCCTCACCCAAAAATAGCCGCCCGAGGGCCGGGGCGCCAAGTTCGTCCAGCGGAAAAAGGCCACAAAAACGGGTGGCCTATAGACTTGGGGGGTAGGGCTGGCCAACTTCATCCGCCGGACTTGGAATGGCGTGAGCCTTTGCGAGGGGCCTCCGTGTGCCAAAAATAGGCCGCGGGCACAGCCGCGTCTATAAATAACCGCCCGAAGGCCGGAGCGCCAAGTTCGTCCAGCGGAAAAAGGCCACAAGAACGGGTGGGCTATAGCCTTGGGGGGTGGGGCTGGCCAATTTTGTCTGCCGGACGCGGAATGGCGCAAGACTTTGCGAGGGGCCTCCGTGTGCCAAAAATAGGCTGCGGGCAAAGCCGCGCCCAAAAATAACCGCCGGAAGGCCGGGGCGCCAAGTTCGTCCAGCGGAAAAAGGCCACAAAAACGGGTGGGCTATAGCCTTTGGCGGTGGGGCTGGCCAATTTTGTCCGCCGGACTCGGAATGGCGCGAGACTTTGCGAACGGCCTCCGCGTGCCAAAAATAGGCCGCGGGCACAGCCGCGCCCATAAATAACCCCACGAAGGTCGGCGCGCCCAAACCCCCCAGCGGAAAAATGGCCAGAAAACGGGTGGGCTACAGCCTTGGGGGAAGGAGCTGGCCAACTTCGTCCGCCGGACTCGGAATGGGGCGAGACTTTACGAGCGGCCTCCGCGTGCCAAAAATAGGCCGCGGGCACAGCCGAGCCCAAAAATAACCCCACGAAGGTCGGCGCGCCCAAACCCCCTAGCGGAAAAATGGCCGGAAAACGGGTGGGCTACAGCCTTGGGGGGAGGGGCTGGCCAACTTCGTCCGCCGGACTCGGAATGCGGCGAGACATTGCGAACGGCCTCCGTGTACTAAAAATAGGGCGCGGGCACAGCCGCGCCCAAAAATAACCCCCCGAAGGTCGGCGCGCCCAAACCCCCCAGTGGAAAAATGGCCACAAAATGGGTGGGCTATAGCCTTGGGGGGAGGGGCTTGCCAACTTCGTCTGCCGGACTCGGAATGGGGCGAGACTTTGCGAGTGGCCTCCGCGGCCAAAAATAGGCCACGGGCACAGCCGCGCCCAAAAATAACCACCCGAATGTCGGCACGCCCAAAGCCCCTAGCGGAAAAACGGCCAAAAAACGGGTGGGCCATAGCCTTGGGGGGAGGGGCTGCCCAACTTCGTCCGCCTGACTCGGAATGGTGCGAGACTTTGCGAGTGGCCTCCGCATGCCCCAAATACGCCGCGGGCACAGCCGCGCACAAAAATAACCGCCCGAAGGTCGGCGCGCCCAAACCCCCCAGTGGAAAAATGGCCACAAAATGGGTGGGCTATAGCCTTGGGGGGAGGGGCTGGCCAACTTCGTCTGCCGGACTCGGAATGGGGCGAGACTTTGCGAGCGGCCTCCGCGGCCAAAAATAGGCCACGGGCACAGCCGCGCCCAAACATAACCCCCCAAAGGTCGGCGCGCCCAAACCCCCCAGTGGAAAAAAGGCCAAAAAACGGGTGGGCTATAGCCTTGGGGGGAGGGGCTGGCCGACTTCGTCCGCCGCACTCGGAATGGCGCGAGACTTTGCGAGGGGCCTCCGTGTGCCAAAAATAGGCTGCGGGCACAGCCGCGTACAAAAATAACCGCCCGAAGGCCGGGGCGCCAAGTTCGTCCAGCGGAAAAAGGCCACAAAAACGGGTGGGCTATAGCCTTGGGGGTGGGGCTGGCCGACTTCGTCCGCCGGACTCGGAATGGCGCGAGCCTTTGCGAGGGGCCTCCGTGTGCCAAAAATAGGCCGCGGGCACAGCCGCGTCCAAAAATAACCGCCCGAAGGCCTTGGCGCCAAGTTCGTCTAGAGGAAAGAGGCCACAAAAATGGGTGGGCGATAGCCTTGGGGGGTGGGGCTGGCCAATTTTGTGCGCCGGACTCGGAATGGCGCGAGACTTTACGAGGGGCCTCCGTGTGCTAAAAATAGGCTTCGGGCACAACCGCGCCCAAAAATAGCCGCCCGAAGGTCGGGGCGCCAAGTTCGTCCAGCGGAAAAAGGCCACAAAAACGGGTGGGCTATAGCCTTGGGGGGTGGGGCTGGCCACCTTTGTCCGCCGGACTCGGAATGGTAGGAGACTTTGCGAGTGGCCTCTGTGTGCCAAAAATAGGCCGCGGGCACAGCCGCGCGAAAAAATATCCGCCCGAAGGCCGGGGCGCCATGTTCGTCCAGCGGAAAAAGGCCACAACAACGGGTGGGCTATAGTCTTGGGGGGTGGGGCTGGCCAATTTTGTCCGCCGGACTCGGTATGGTGCGAGACTGTGCGAGGGGCCTCCGTGTGCCAAAACTAGGCTGCGGGCACAGCCGCGCCCAAAAATAACCGCCCGAAGGCCTTGGCGCCAAGTTCGTCCAGAGGAAAGAGGCCACAAAAACGGGTGGGCTATAGCCTTGGGGGGTGGGGCTGGCCAATTTTGTCCGCCGGACTCGGAATGGTGCGAGACTGTGCGAGGGGCCTCCGTGTGCCAAAAATAGGCTGCGGGCACAGCCGCGCCCAAAAATAACCGCCCGAAGGCCGGGGCGCCAAGTTCATCCAGCGGAAAAAGGCGACAAAAACGGGTGGGCTATAGCCTTGGGGGGTGGGGCTGGCCAACTTCGTCCGCCGGACTCGGAATGGCAGGAAACTTTGCGAGTGGCCTCCGTGTGCCAAAAATAGGCCGCGGGCACAGCCGCGCGAAAAAATATCCGCCCGAAGGCCGGGGCGCCAAGTTCGTCCAGCGGAAACAGGCCACAAAAATGGGTGGGCTATAGCCTTGGCGGTCGGGGCTGGCCCACTTCGTCCGCCGGACTCCGAATGGCGCTAGACTTTTCGAGGGGCCTCCGTGTGCCAAAAATAGGCCGTTGGTACAGCCGCGCCCAAAAATAACCGCCCGAAGGCCGGGGCGCCAAGTTCGTCCAGCGGAAAAAGGCCACAAAAACGGGTGGGCTATAGCCTTGGGGGGTGGGGCTGGCCAACTTCGTCCGCCGGACTCGGAATTGCGCGAGCCTTTACGAGGGGCCTCCGTGTGCCAAAAATAGGCCGCGGACACAGCCGCGTCCAAAAATAACCACCCGAAGGCCTTGGCGCCAAGTTCGTCCAGAGGAAAGAGGCCACAAAAACGGGTGGGCGATAGCCTTGGGGGGTGGGGCTGGCCAATTTTGTGCGCCGGACTCGGAATGGCGCGAGACTTTACGAGGGGCCTCCATGTGCCAAAAATAGGCTGCAGGCACAGCCGCGCCCAAAAATAACCGCCCGAAGGCCGGGGCGCCAAGTTCATCCAGCGGAAAAAAGCCACAAAAACGGGTGGGCTATAGCCTTGGGGGGTGGGGCTGGCCAACTTCGTCCGCCGGACTCGGAATGGCAGGAAACTTTGCGAGTGGCCTCCATGTGCCAAAAATAGACCGCGGGCACAGCCGCGCGAAAAAATATCCGCCCGAAGGCCGGGGCGCCAAGTTCGTCCAGCGGAAACAGGCCACAAAAATGGGTGGGCTATAACCTTGGGGGGTGGGGCTGGCCAACTTCGTCCGCCAGGCTCGGAATGGTGCGAGACTTTGCGAGGGCCCTCCGTGTGCCAAAAATAGGCCGTAGGCACAGCCGTGTCCAAAAATGACCGCCCGAAGGCTGGGCGCAAAGTTCGTCCAGCGGAAAAAGGCCACAAAAACGGGTGGGCTATAGCCTTGGGGGGTGGGGCTGGCCAATTTTGTCCGCCGGACTCGGAATGGCGCGAGACTTTGCGAGGGGCCTCCATGTGCCATAAATAGGCTGCGGGCACAGCCACGCCCAAAAATAACCGCCCGAAGGCCGGGGCGCGAAGTTCGTCCAGCGGAAAAAGGCCACAAAAACGGGTGGGCTATAGCCTTGGGGGTGGGGCTTCCCAACTTCGTCCACAGGACTCGGAATGGCGCGAGACTTTGCGAGGGGTGTCCGTGTGCCAAAAATAGGCCGCGGGCACAGCCGCGCCCAAAATAAACCGCCCGAAGGCCGGGGCGCCAAGTTCGTCCAGCGGAAAAAGGACACAAAAACGGGTGGGCTATAGACTTGGGAGGTGGGGCTGGCCAACTTCGTCCGCCGGACTCGGAATGGCGCGAGACTTTACGAGCGGACTCCATGTGCCAAAAATAGGCCCCGAGTACAGCCTCGCCCAAAAATAACCGCCCGAAGGTCGGGGCGCCAATTTCGTCCAACGGAAAAAGGCCACAAAAACGGGTGGGCTATAGCCTTGGGGGGTGGGACTGGCCAACTTCGTCCGCCGGACTCGGAATGGCGCGAGACTTTGCGAGGCGCCTCCGTGTGGCAAAACTAGGCCGCGGGCACAGCCGCGCCCAAAAATACCCGCCCGAAGGCCGCGGCGCCAAGTTCGTCCAGCGGAAATAGGCCACAAAAACGGGTGGGCTATAGCCTTGGGGGGTGGGGCTGGCCAACTTCGTCCGCCGGACTCGGAATGCCAAGAGACTTTGTGAGGCACCTTCGTGTGCCAAAAATAGGCCGCGGGAATAGCCTCACCCAAAAATACCCGCCCGAAGGCCGGGGCGCCAAGTTCGTCCAGCGGAAAAAGGCCACAAAAACGGGTGGGCTATAGACTTGGGGGGTGGGGCTGGCCAACTTCGTCCGCCGGACTCGGAATGGCGCGAGACTTTGCGAGCGGCCTCCGTGTGCCAAAAATAGGCCTCGGGCACAGCCGCGCCCAAAAATAACCGCCCGAAGGCCGGGCCGCCAAGTTCGTCCAGCGGAAAAAGGCCACAAAAACGGGTGGGCTATATCCTTGGGGGGTGGGGCTGGCCGACTTCGTCCGCCGGACTTCGAATGGCGCGAGACTTTGTAAGTGGCCTCCGTGTGCCAAAAATAGGCCCGGGCACAGCCGCACCCAAAAATAACCGCCCGAAGGCCGGGGCGCCAAGTTCGTCCAGCGGAAAAAGGCCACAAAAACGGGTGGGCTATAGCCTTGGGGGGTGGGGCTGGCCCACTTCGTCCGCGGACTCGGAATGGTGGGAGACTTTGCGAGCGGCCTCCGTGTGCCAAAAATAGGCCCCGGACACAGCCGCGCCCAAAAATAACCGCCCGAAGGCCGGGGCATCAAGTTCGTCCAGCGGAAAAAGGCCACAAAAACGGGTGGGCAATAACCTTGGTGGGTGGGGCTGGCCGACTTCGTCCGCCGGACTCGGAATGGCGCGAGACTTTGTAAGCGGCCTCCGTGTGCCAAAAATAGGCCCGGGCACAGCCGCACCCAAAAATAACCACCCGAAGGCCGGGGCGCCAAGTTCGTCCAGCGGAAAAAGGCCACAAAAACGGGTGGGCTATAGCCTTGGGGGGTGGGGCTGGCCAACTTCGTCCGCCGGACTCGGAATGGTGCGAGACTTTGTGAGCGGACTCTGTGTGCCAAAAATAGGACCCGGGCACAGTCTCGCCCAAAAATAACCGCCCGAAGGCCGGGGCGCCAATTTCGTCCAGCGGAAAAAGGCCACAAAAACGGGTGGGCTATAGCCTTGGGGGGTGGGGCTGGCCTACTTCGTCCGCCAGACTCGGAATGGCGGGAGACTTTGCGAACGGCCTCCGTGGGCCAAAAATAGGACCCGGGCACAGTCTCGCCCAAAAATAACCGCCCGAAGGCCGGGGCGCCAATTTCGTCCAGCGGAAAAAGGCCACAAAAACGGGTGGGCTATAGCCTTGGGGGGTGAGGCTGGCCAACTTCGTCCGCCGGACTCGGAATGGCACGAGACTTTACGAGCGGCCTCCGTGTGTCAAAAATAGGCTGCGGGCACAGCCGCACCCAAAAATAACCGCCTGAAGGCCGGGGCCCCAAGTTCGTCCAGCGTAAAAAGGCCAAATAAACGGGTGGGCTATAGCCTTGGGGGGTGGGGCTGGCCAACTTCGTCATCCGGACTCGGAATGGCGCGAGACTTTGCGAGGGCCCTCCGTGTGCCAAAAATAGGCCGCAGGCACAGCTGCGTCCAAAAATGACCGCCCGAAGGCCGGGCGCCAAGTTCGTCCAGCGGAAAAAGGCCACAAAAACGGGTGGGCTATAGCCTTGGGGGGTGGGGCTGGCCAATTTTGTCCGCCGGACTCGGAATGGCGCGAGCCTTTGCGAGGGGCCTCCACGTGCCATAAATAGGCTGCGGGCACAGCCACGCCCAAAAATAACCGCCCGAAGGCCGGGGCGCCAAGTTCGTCCAGCGGAAAAAGGCCACAAAAACGGGTGGGCTATAGGCTTGGGGGTAGGGCTTCCCAACTTCGTCTGCAGGACTCAGAATGGCGCGAAACTTTGCGAGGGATGTCTGTGTGCCAAAAATAGGCCGCGGGCACAGCCGCGCCCAAAAATAACCTCCCGAAGGCCGGGATGCCAAGTTCGTCCAGCGGAAAAAGGACACAAAAACGGGTGGGCTATAGACTTGGGAGGTGGGGCTGGCCAACTTCGTCCGCCGGACTCGGAATGGCGTGAGACTTTGCAAGCGGCCTCCGTGTGCCAAAAATAGGCCCGGGTACAGCCGCACCCAAAAATAACCGCCCGAAGGCCGGGGCGCCAAGTTCGTCCAGCGGAAAAAGGCCACAAAAACGGGTGGGCTATAGCCTTGGGGGGTGGGGCTGGCCGACTTCGTCCGCAAGACTCGGAATGGCGCGAGACTTTGTAAGCGGCCTCCGTGTGCCAAAAATAGGCCGTGGACACAGCCGCACCCAAAAATAACCGCCCCAAGGCCGGGGCGCCAAGTTCGTCCAGCGGAAAAAGGCCACAAAAACCGGTGGGCTATAGCCTTGGGGGGTGGGGCTGGCCAACCGTCCGCGGACTCGGAATGGTGCGAGACTTTGTGAGCGGACTCTGTGTGCCAAAAATAGGCCCCGGACACAGCCTCGCCCAAAACTAACCGCACGAAGGCCGGGGCGCCAATTTCGTCCAGCGGAAAAAGGCCACAAAAACGGGTGGGCTATAGCCTTGGGGGGTGGGGCTGGCCTACTTCGTCCGCCAGACTCGGAATGGCGGGAGACTTTGCGAACGGCCTCCGTGGGCCAAAAATAGGACCCGGGCACAGTCTCGCCCAAAAATAACCGCCCGAAGGCCGGGGCGCCAATTTCGTCCAGCGGAAAAAGGCCACAAAAACGGGTGGGCTATAGCCTTGGGGGGTGAGGCTGGCCAACTTCGTCATCCGGACTCGGAATGGCACGAGACTTCTGCGAGCGGCCTCCGTGTGTCAAAAATAGGCTGCGGGCACAGCCGCACCCAAAAATAACCGCCTGAAGGCCGGGGCCCCAAGTTCGTCCAGCGTAAAAAGGCCAAATAAACGGGTGGGCTATAGCCTTGGGGGGTGGGGCTGGCCAACTTCGTCATCCGGACTCGGAATGGCGCGAGACTTTGCGAGGGCCCTCCGTGTGCCAAAAATAGGCCGCAGGCACAGCTGCGTCCAAAAATGACCGCCCGAAGGCCGGGCGCCAAGTTCGTCCAGCGGAAAAAGGCCACAAAAACGGGTGGGCTATAGCCTTGGGGGGTGGGGCTGGCCAATTTTGTCCGCCGGACTCGGAATGGCGCGAGCCTTTGCGAGGGGCCTCCACGTGCCATAAATAGGCTGCGGGCACAGCCACGCCCAAAAATAACCGCCCGAAGGCCGGGGCGCCAAGTTCGTCCAGCGGAAAAAGGCCACAAAAACGGGTGGGCTATAGGCTTGGGGGTGGGGCTTCCCAACTTCGTCTGCAAGACTCGGAATGGCGCGAGACTTTGCGAGGGATGTCTGTGTGCCAAAAATAGGCCATGGGCACAGCCGCGCCCAAAAATAACCTCCCGAAGGCGGGGCGCCAACTTCGTCCAGCGGAAAAAGGACACAAAAGCGGGGGGGCTATAGACTTGGGAGGTGGGGCTGGCCAGCAAATCCGCCGGACTCGGAATGGCGTGAGACTTTGCAAGCGGCCTCCGTGTGCCAAAAATAGGCCCAGGTACAGCCGCACCCAAAAATAACCGCCCGAAGGCCGGGCGCCAAGTTCGTCCAGCGGAAAAAGGCCCAAAAGCGGGTGGGCTATAGCCTTGGGGGGTGGGGCTGGCCGACTTCGTCCGCCGGACTCGGAATGGCGCGAGACTTTGTAAGCGGCCTCCGTGTGCCAAAAATAGGCCCGGGCACAGCCGCACCCAAAAATAACCGCCCGAAGGCCGGGGCGCCAAGTTCGTCCAGCGGAAAAAGGCCACAAAAACGGGTGGGCTATAGCCTTGGGGGGTGGGGCTGGCCAACTTCGTCCGCCGGACTCGGAATGGTGCGAGACTTTGTGAGCGGACTCTGTGTGCCAAAAATAGGCCCCGGACACAGCCTCGCCCAAAACTAACCGCACGAAGGCCGGGGCGCCAATTTCGTCCAGCGGAAAAAGGCCACAAAAACGGGTGGGCTATAGCCTTGGGGGGTGGGGCTGGCCTACTTCGTCCGCCAGACTCGGAATGGCGGGAGACTTTGCGAACGGCCTCCGTGGGCCAAAAATAGGACCCGGGCACAGTCTCGCCCAAAAATAACCGCCCGAAGGCCGGGGCGCCAATTTCGTCCAGCGGAAAAAGGCCACAAAAACGGGTGGGCTATAGCCTTGGGGGGTGGGGCTGGCCAATTTTGTCCGCCGGACTCGGAATGGCGCGAGCCTTTGCGAGGGGCCTCCACGTGCCATAAATAGGCTGCGGGCACAGCCACGCCCAAAAATAACCGCCCGAAGGCCGGGGCGCCAAGTTCGTCCAGCGGAAAAAGGCCACAAAAACGGGTGGGCTATAGGCTTGGGGGTAGGGCTTCCCAACTTCGTCTGCAGGACTCAGAATGGCGCGAAACTTTGCGAGGGATGTCTGTGTGCCAAAAATAGGCCGCGGGCACAGCCGCGCCCAAAAATAACCTCCCGAAGGCCGGGATGCCAAGTTCGTCCAGCGGAAAAAGGACACAAAAACGGGTGGGCTATAGACTTGGGAGGTGGGGCTGGCCAACTTCGTCCGCCGGACTCGGAATGGCGTGAGACTTTGCAAGCGGCCTCCGTGTGCCAAAAATAGGCCCGGGTACAGCCGCACCCAAAAATAACCGCCCGAAGGCCGGGGCGCCAAGTTCGTCCAGCGGAAAAAGGCCACAAAAACGGGTGGGCTATAGCCTTGGGGGGTGGGGCTGGCCGACTTCGTCCGCCGGACTCGGAATGGCGCGAGACTTTGTAAGCGGCCTCCGTGTGCCAAAAATAGGCCCGGGCACAGCCGCACCCAAAAATAACCGCCCGAAGGCCGGGGCGCCAAGTTCGTCCAGCGGAAAAAGGCCACAAAAACGGGTGGGCTATAGCCTTGGGGGGTGGGGCTGGCCAACTTCGTCCGCCGGACTCGGAATGGTGCGAGACTATGTGAGCGGACTCGTGTGTGCCAAAAATTGGCCCGGACACAGCCTCGCCCAAAACTAACCGCACGAAGGCCGGGCGCCAATTTCGTCCCAGCGGAAAAAGGCCACAAAAGCAGGTGGGCTATAGCCTTGGGGGTGGGGCTGGCCTACGCCCGTCCCGCCAGACTCGGAATGGCGGGAGACTTTGCGAACGGCCTCCGTGGGCCAAAAATAGGACCGGGCACAGTCTCGCCCCAAAAATAACCGCCCGAAGGCCGGGCGCCAATTTCGTCCAGCGGAAAAAGGCCACAAAAGCGGGTGGGCTATAGCCTTGAGGGGGTGAGGCTGGCCAACCGTCCGTCCGGACTCGGAATGGCACGAGACTTTCTGGCGGCCTCCGTGTGTCAAAAATAGGCTGCGGGCACAGCCGCACCCAAAAATAACCGCCTGAAGGCGGGGCCCCAAGTTCGTCCAGCGTAAAAAGGCCAAATAAGCGGGTGGGCTATAGCCTTGGGGGTGGGGCTGGCCAACCGTCATCCGGACTCGGAATGGCGCGAGACTTTGCGAGGGCCCTCCGTGTGCCAAAAATAGGCCGCAGGCACAGCTGCGTCCAAAAATGACCGCCCGAAGGCCGGGCGCCAAGTTCGTCCAGCGGAAAAAGGCCACAAAAACGGGTGGGCTATAGCCTTGGGGGGTGGGGCTGGCCAATTTTGTCCGCCGGACTCGGAATGGCGCGAGCCTTTGCGAGGGGCCTCCACGTGCCATAAATAGGCTGCGGGCACAGCCACGCCCAAAAATAACCGCCCGAAGGCCGGGGCGCCAAGTTCGTCCAGCGGAAAAAGGCCACAAAAACGGGTGGGCTATAGGCTTGGGGGTGGGGCTTCCCAACTTCGTCTGCAAGACTCGGAATGGCGCGAGACTTTGCGAGGGATGTCTGTGTGCCAAAAATAGGCCGCGGGCACAGCCGCGCCCAAAAATAACCTCCCGAAGGCCGGGACGCCAAGTTCGTCCAGCGGAAAAAGGACACAAAAACGGGTGGGCTATAGACTTGGGAGGTGGGGCTGGCCAACTTCGTCCGCCGGACTCGGAATGGCGTGAGACTTTGCAAGCGGCCTCCGTGTGCCAAAAATAGGCCCGGGTACAGCCGCACCCAAAAATAACCGCCCGAAGGCCGGGGCGCCAAGTTCGTCCAGCGGAAAAAGGCCACAAAAACGGGTGGGCTATAGCCTTGGGGGGTGGGGCTGGCCGACTTCGTCCGCCGGACTCGGAATGGCGCGAGACTTTGTAAGCGGCCTCCGTGTGCCAAAAATAGGCCCGGGCACAGCCGCACCCAAAAATAACCGCCCGAAGGCCGGGGCGCCAAGTTCGTCCAGCGGAAAAAGGCCACAAAAACGGGTGGGCTATAGCCTTGGGGGGTGGGGCTGGCCAACTTCGTCCGCCGGACTCGGAATGGTGCGAGACTTTGTGAGCGGACTCTGTGTGCCAAAAATAGGCCCCGGACACAGCCTCGCCCAAAACTAACCGCACGAAGGCCGGGGCGCCAATTTCGTCCAGCGGAAAAAGGCCACAAAAACGGGTGGGCTATAGCCTTGGGGGGTGGGGCTGGCCTGCCCGTCCGCCTGACTCGGAATGGTGCGAGACTTTGAGATCGGACTCTGTGGGCCAAAAATAGGACCCGGGCACAGTCTCGCCCAAAAATAACCGCCCGAAGGCCGGGGCGCCAATTTCGTCCAGCGGAAAAAGGCCACAAAAACGGGTGGGCTATAGCCTTGGGGGGTGGGGCTGGCCAATTTTGTCCGCCGGACTCGGAATGGCGCGAGCCTTTGCGAGGGGCCTCCACGTGCCATAAATAGGCTGCGGGCACAGCCACGCCCAAAAATAACCGCCCGAAGGCCGGGGCGCCAAGTTCGTCCAGCGGAAAAAGGCCACAAAAACGGGTGGGCTATAGGCTTGGGGGTGGGGCTTCCCAACTTCGTCCGCAGGACTCGGAATGGCGCGAGACTTTGCGAGGGATGTCTGTGTGCCAAAAATATGCCACGGGCACAGCCGCGCCCAAAAATAACCTCCCGAAGGCCGGGACGCCAAGTTCGTCCAGCGGAAAAAGGACACAAAAACGGGTGGGCTATAGACTTGGGAGGTGGGGCTGGCCAACTTCGTCCGCCGGACTCGGAATGGCGTGAGACTTTGCAAGCGGCCTCCGTGTGCCAAAAATAGGCCCGGGTACAGCCGCACCCAAAAATAACCGCCCGAAGGCCGGGGCGCCAAGTTCGTCCAGCGGAAAAAGGCCACAAAAACGGGTGGGCTATAGCCTTGGGGGGTGGGGCTGGCCAACTTAGTCCGCCGGACTCGGAATGGTGCGAGACTTTGCGAGCGGACTCCATGTGCAAAAAATAGGCCCCGGGCACAGCCTCGCCCAAAAATAACCGCACGAAGGCCGGGCCGCCAATTTCGTCCAGCGGAAAAAGGCCACAAAAACGGGTGGGCTATAGCCTTGGGGGGTGGGGCTGGCCTACTTCGTCCGCCAGACTCGGAATGGCGGGAGACTTTGCGAGCGGACTCCGTGTGCCAAAAATAGGCCCCGGGCACAGCCTCGCCCAAAAGTAACCGACCGAAGGCCGGGGCGCCAATTTCGTCCAGCGGAAAAATGGCCAAAAAACGGGTGGGCTATAGCCTTGGGGGGAGGGGCTGGCCAACTTCATCCGCCGGACTCGGAATGGGGCGAGACTTTGCGAGCGGCCTCCATGTGCCAAAAATAGGCCGTGGTCACAGCCGCGCCCAAAAAATAACCGCCCGAAGGCCCGGTCGCCAAGTTCGTACAGCGGAAAAATGGACAAAAAAAGGGTGGGCTATAGCCTTGGGGGGTGGGGCTGGCCAACTTCGTCCGCTGGACTCGGAATGGGGGAGACTTTGCGAGTGGTCTCCATGTGCCAAAAATAAGCCACACGCTCAGCCGCGCCCAAAAATAACCGCCCGAAGGCCGGGGCGCCAAGTTCATCCAGCGAAAAAATGGCCAAAAAACGGGTGGGCTATAGCCTTGGGGGGAGGGGCTGGCCAACTTCGTATGCCAGACTCAGAATGGGGCGAGACTTTGCGAGCGGCCTTCGTGTGCCAGAAATAGGCCGCGGGCACAGCCGGGCCCAAAAGTAACCGACCGAAGGCCGGGGCGCCAATTTCGTCCAGCGGAAAAATGGCCAAAAAACGGGTGGGCTATAGCCTTGGGGGGAGGGGCTGGCCAATTTCGTCCGCCGGACTCGGAATGGGGCGAGACTTTGCGAGCTGCCACCGCGTGCCAAAAATAGGGTGCGGGCACAGCCATACCCAAAAATAACCTCCCGAAGGCCTGGTCACCAAGTTCGTCCAGCGGAAAAATGGCCAAAAAACGGGTGGGCTATAGCCTTGGGGGGAGGGGCTGGCCAACTTCGTCCGCCGGACTCGGAATGGGGCGAGACTTTGCGAGCAGCCTCCTCGTGCCAGAAATAGGCCGCGGGCACAGCCGGGCCCAAAAGTAACCGACCGAAGGCCGGGGCGCCAATTTCGTCCAGCGGAAAAATGGCCAAAAAACGGGTGGGCTATAGCCTTGGGGGGAGGGGCTGGCCAACTTCATCCGCCGGACTCGGAATGGGCCGAGACTTTGCGAGCGGCCTCCGTGTGCGAAAAGTAGGCCGCGGGCACAGCCGCGATAAAAATAACCGCCCGAAGTTCGTCCAGCGGAAAAATAGCCAAAAAACGGGTGGGCTATAGCATTGGGGGGAGGTGCTGGCAAACTTCGTCCGCCGGACTCGGAATGGGGTGAGACTTTGCGAGCGTCCTCCGCGTGTGAAAATTAGGCCGCGGACACAGCCGCGACCAAAAATAACCGCCCGAAGTTCGTCCAGCGGAAAAATGGTCAAAAAACGGGTGGGCTATAGCCTTGAGGGGAGGGGCTGGCCAATTTCGTCCGCCGGACTCGGAATGGGGCCAGCCTTTGTGAGCGGCCTCCGCAAGCCAAAAATAGGCCGCAGGCACAGCCGCGACCAAAAATAACCGCCCGAAGTTCGTCCAGTGCAAAAATGGCCAAAAAACGGGTGGGCTATAGCCTTTGTGGGAGGGGCTGGCCAACTTCGTCCGCCGGACTTGGAATGGGGCGAGACTTTGCGAGCTGCCTCCGCGCGCCAAAAATAGGCCGCGGATACAGCCGTACCCAAAAATAACCTCCCGAAGGCCAGGGCGCCAAGTTCGTCCTGCGGAAAAATGGCCAAAAAACGGGTGGGCTATAGCCTTGGGTGGAGGGGCTGGCCAACTTCGTCCGCCGGACTCCGAATGGGGCGAGAATTTATGAGCGGCCTCCGTGTGCCAAAATTAGGCCGTGAGCAGAGCTACGACCAATAATAACCACCCGAAGTTCGTCCAGCGCAAAAAAGGCCAAAAAACGGGTGGGCTATAGCCTTGGGGGGAGGGGCTGGCCAACTTCGTCCGCCGGACTCGGAATGTGGCGAGACTTTGCGAGCGGCATCCGCGTGCCAAAAATATGCCACAGGCACAGCCGCGCTCAAAAATAACTGCCCGAAGGTCGGCGCGCCCAAACCCCCCAGCGGAAAAATGGCCAAAAAACGGGTGGGCTATAGCCTTGGGGGGAGGGGCTGGCCAACTTCGTCCGCCGGACTCGGAATGGGGCGAGACTTTGCGAGCGGCCTCCGCGTGCCAAAAATAGGCCATGGGCACAGCCGCGACCAAAAATAACCACCCGAAGGCCGGGGCGCCAAGTTCGTCCAGCGGAAAAATGGCCAAAAAAAGGGTGGGCTATAGCCTTGGGGGGAGGGGCTGGCCAACTTCGTCTGCCAGACTCGGAATGGGGCGAGACTTTGCGAGCGGCCTCCGCGTGCCAAAAATAGGCCGCGGGCACAGCCGCGCCCAAAAAATAACCGCCCGAAGGTTCGTTCGCCAAGTTCGTCCAGCGGAAAAATGGCCAAAAAAAGGGTGGGCTATAGCCTTGGGGGGTGGGGCTGGCCAACTTCGTCCGCTGGACTCGGAATGGGGCGAGACTTTGCGAGTGGTCTCCGTGTTCCAAAAATAGGCCGCAGGCACAGCCGCGCCCAAAAATAACCGCCCGAAGGACGGGGCGCCAAGTTCGTCCAGCGAAAAAATGGCCAAAAAATGGGTGGGCTATAGCCTTGGGGGGAGGGGCTGGACAACTTCGTCCGCCGGACTCGGAATGGGGCGAGACTTTGCGAGCTGCCTCCGCGTGCCAAAAATGGGCCGCGGGTACAGCCTTACCCAAAAATAACCTCCCGAAGGCGTGGGCGCCAAGTTCGTCCAGCGGAAAAATGGCCAAAAAACGGGTGGGCTATAGCTTTGGGGGGAGGGGCTGGCCAACTTTGTCCGCCGGACTCGGAATGGGGCGAGACTTTGCGAGTGGCCTCCGTGTGCCAAAATTAGGCCGTGGGCACAGCCGCGACCAAAAATAACCGCCCGAAGTTCGTCCAGCGGAAAAATAGCCAAAAAACGGGTGGGTTATAGCCTTGGGGGGAGGTGCTGGCAAACTTCGTCCGCCGGACTCGGAATGGGGCGAGACTTTGCGAGCGTCCTCCGCGTGCCAAAAATAAGCCACGGGCACAGCCGCGTCCAAAAATAACCGCCCGAAGGCCTGGGCTCCAAGTTCGTCCAGCGGAAAAATGGCCAAAAAACGGGTGGGCCATAGCCTTGGGGGGAGGGGCTGGCCTACTTCGTCCGCCGGACTCGGAATGGGGCGAGACTTTGCGAGCGGCCTCCGGGAGGCAAAAATAGGCCGTGGGCACAGCCGCGCCCAAAAATAACCGCCGAAAGCCAGGCGCCAAGTTAAATCCAGCGGAAAAATGGCCAAAAAGCGGGTGGGCTATAGGCTTGGGGGAGGGGCGGCCAACCGTCCTCCCGGACTCGGAATGGGACGAGACTTTGCGAGCAGCCTCCGCGATCCAAAAATAGGCCGCGGGTACTGCCGCGCCCAAAAATAACCCACCAAAGGTCGTTGCGCCCAAACCCCCCAGCGGAAAAATGGCCAGAAAACGGGTGGGCTATAGCCTTGGGGGGAGGGGCTGGCGTGCGTCGTCCGCCGGACTCGGAATGGGTCGAGAATTTCCGAGCGGCCTCCGCATACAAAAAATAGGCCGCGGGCACAGCCGCGCCGAAAAATAACCGCCCGAAGGCCGGGGCGCCAAGTTCGTCCACCGGAAAAATGGCCAAAAAACGGGTGGGCTATAGCCTTGGGGGGAGGGGCTGGCCGACTTCGTCCGCCGAACTCGGAATGGGGCGAGACTTTGCGAGCAGCCTCCGTGTGCCAAAAATAGGCCACGGGCACAGCCGCGCCCAAAAATAACCGCTCGAAGGCCGGGTCGCCAAGTTCGTCCAGCGAAAAATGGCCAAAAAACGGGTGGGCTATAGCCTTGGGGGGAGGGGCTGGCCAACTTCGTCCGCCGGACTCGGAATGGGGCGAGACTTTGCGAGTGGCCTCCGCGTGCCAAAAATAGGCCATGGGCACAGCCGCGACCAAAAATAACCACCCGAAGGGCGGGGCGCCAAGTTCGTCCAGCGGAAAAATGGCCAAAAAACGGGTGGGCTATAGCCTTGGGGGGAGGGGCTGGCCAACTTCGTCTGCCAGACTCGGAATGGGGCGAGACTTTGCGAGCGGCCTCCGCGTGCCAGAAATAGGCCGCAGGCACAGCCGCGACCAAAAATAACCCCCCGAAGGGCGGGGCGCCAATTTCGTCCAGCGGAAAAATGGCCAAAAAACGGGTGGGCTATAGCCTTGGGGGGAGGGGCTGGCCAACTTCATCCGCCGGACTCGGAATGGGGCGAGACTTTGCGAGCGGCCTTCGTGTGCCAAAAATAGGCCGCGGGCACAGCCACGCTTAAAAATAAATGCCCGAAGGCCAGTCGCCAAGTTCGTCAGCGGAAAAATGGCAAAAAAACGGGTGGGCTATCGCCTGGGGGGGTGGGGCTGGCCAACTTCGTCCGCTGGACTCGGAATGGGGCTAGACTTTGCGAGTGGTCTACATGTGCCAAAAATAGGCCGCAAGCGCAGCTGCGCCCAAAAATAACCGCCCGAAGGCCGGGGCGCCAAGTTCGTACAGCGGAAAAATGGCCAAAAAACGGGTGGGCTATAGCCTTGGGGGGAGGGGCTGGCCAACTTCATCCGCCGGACTCGGAATGGGGCGAGACTTTGCGAGCGGCCTCCGTGTGCCAAAAATAGGCCGCGGGCACAGCCGCGCCCAAAAAATAACCGCCCGAAGGTTCGTTCGCCAAGTTCGTCCAGCGGAAAAATGGCCAAAAAACGGGTGGGCCATAGCCTTGGGGGGAGGGGCTGGCCTACTTCGTCCGCCGGACTCGGAATGGGGCGAGACTTTGCGAGCGGCCTCCGGGAGGCAAAAATAGGCCGTGGGCACAGCCGCGCCCAAAAATAACCACCCGAAAGCCGGGGCGCCAAGTTCGTCCAGCGGAAAAATGGCCAAAAAACGGGTGGGCTATAGGCTTGGGGGGAGGGGCTGGCCAACTTCGTCCTCCGGACTCGGAATGGGACGAGACTTTGCGAGCAGCCTCCGCGATCCAAAAATAGGCCGCGGGTACTGCCGCGCCCAAAAATAACCCACCAAAGGTCGTTGCGCCCAAACCCCCCAGCGGAAAAATGGCCAGAAAACGGGTGGGCTATAGCCTTGGGGGGAGGGGCTGGCCTGCTTCGTCCGCCGGACTCGGAATGGGTCGAGAATTTCCGAGCGGCCTCCGCATACAAAAAATAGGCCGCGGGCACAGCCGCGCCAAAAAATAACCGCCCGAAGGCCGGGGCGCCAAGTTCGTCCACCGGAAAAATGGCCAAAAAACGGGTGGGCTATAGCCTTGGGGGGAGGGGCTGGCCGACTTCGTCCGCCGAACTCGGAATGGGGCGAGACTTTGCGAGCAGCCTCCGTGTGCCAAAAATAGGCCACGGGCACAGCCGCGCCCAAAAATAACCGCTCGAAGGCCGGGTCGCCAAGTTCGTCCAGCGAAAAATGGCCAAAAAACGGGTGGGCTATAACCTTGGGGGGAGGGGCTGGCCAACTTCGTCCGCCGGACTCGGAATGGGGCGAGACTTTGCGAGTGGCCTCCGCGTGCCAAAAATAGGCCATGGGCACAGCCGCGACCAAAAATAACCACCCGAAGGGCGGGGCGCCAAGTTCGTCCAGCGGAAAAATGGCCAAAAAACGGGTGGGCTATAGCCTTGGGGGGAGGGGCTGGCCAACTTCGTCTGCCAGACTCGGAATGGGGCGAGACTTTGCGAGCGGCCTCCGCGTGCCAGAAATAGGCCGCAGGCACAGCCGGGCCCAAAAGTAACCGACCGAAGGCCGGGGCGCCAATTTCGTCCAGCGGAAAAATGGCCAAAAAACGGGTGGGCTATAGCCTTGGGGGGAGGGGCTGGCCAACTTCATCCGCCGGACTCGGAATGGGGCGAGACTTTGCGAGCGGCCTTCGTGTGCCAAAAATAGGCCGCGGGCACAGCCACGCCCAAAAAATAAATGCCCGAAGGCCCGGTCGCCAAGTTCGTCCAGCGGAAAAATGGCCAAAAAAAGGGTGGGCTATAGCCTTGGGGGGTGGGGCTGGCCAACTTCGTCCGCTGGACTCGGAATGGGGCTAGACTTTGCGAGTGGTCTACATGTGCCAAAAATAGGCCGCAAGCGCAGCTGCGCCCAAAAATAACCGCCCGAAGGCCGGGGCGCCAAGTTCGTACAGCGGAAAAATGGCCAAAAATCGGGTGGGCTTTAGCCTTGGGGGGAGGGGCTGGCCAACTTCATCCGCCGGACTCGGAATGGGGCGAGACTTTGCGAGCGGCCTCCGTGTGCCAAAAATAGGCCGCGGGCACAGCCGCGCCCAAAAAATAACCGCCCGAAGGTTCGTTCGCCAAGTTCGTCCAGCGGAAAAATGGCCAAAAAAAGGGTGGCCTATAGCCTTGGGGGGTGGGGCTGGCCAACTTCATCCGCTGGACTCGGAATGGGGCGAGACTTTGCGAGTGGTCTCCGTGTGCCAAAAATAGGCCGCAGGCACAGCCGGGCCCAAAAATAACCGCCCGAAGGATGGGGCGCCAAGTTCGTCCAGCGAAAAAATGGCCAAAAAACGGGTGGGCTATAGCCTTGGGGGGAGGGGCTGGACAACTTCGTCCGCCGGACTCGGAATGGGGCGAGACTTTGCGAGCTGCCTCCGCGTGCCAAAAATGGGCCGCGGGTACAGCCTTACCCAAAAACAACCTCCCGAAGGCGTGGGCGCCAAGTTCGTCCAGCGGAAAAATGGCCAAAAAACGGGTGGGCAATAGCTTTGGGGGGAGGGGCTGGCCAAGTTTGTCCGCCGGACTCGGAATGGGGCGAGACTTTGCGAGCGGCCTCCGTGTGCCAAAATTAGGCCGCGGGCACAGCCGCGACAAAAAATAACCGCCCGAAGTTCGTCCAGCGGAAAAATAGCCAAAAAACGGGTGGGCTATAGCCTTGGGGGGAGGTGCTGGCAAACTTCGTCCGCCGGACTCGGAATGGGGCGAGACTTTGCAAGCGTCCTCCACGTGCCAAAAATAAGCCACGGGCACAGCCGCGTCCAAAAATAACCGCCCGAAGGCCGGGGCGCCAGGTTCGTCCAGCGGAAAAATGGCCAAAAAACGGGTGGGCCATAGCCTTGGGGGGAGGGGCTGGCCTACTTCGTCCGCCGGACTCGGAATGGGGCGAGACTTTGCGAGCGGCCTCCGCTAGGCAAAAATAGGCCGTGGGCACAGCCGCGCCCAAAAATAACCGCCCGAAGGCCGGGGCGCCAAGTTCGTCCAGCGGAAAAATGGCCAAAAAACGGGTGGGCTATAGGCTTGGGGGCAGGGGCTGGCCAACTTCGTCTGCCGGACTCGGAATGGGACGAGACTTTGCGAGCGGCCTCCGCGATCCAAAAATAGGCCGCGGGCACTGCCGCGCCCAAAAATAACCCCCCAAAGGTCGTTGCGCCCAAACCCCCCAGCGGAAAAATGGCCAGAAAACGGGTGGGCTATAGCCTTGGGGGGAGGGGATGGCCTGCTTCGTCCGCCGGAATCGGAATGGGTCGAGAATTTCCGGGCGGCCTCCGCATACAAAAAATAGGCCGCGGGCACAGCCGCGCCGAAAAATAACCGCCCGAAGGCCGGGGCGCCAAGTTCGTCCAGCGGAAAAATGGCCAAAAAACGGGTGGGCTATAGCCTTGGGGGGAGGGGCTGGCCGACTTCGTCCGCCGGATTCGGAATGGGGCGAGACTTTGCGAGCAGCCTCCGTGTGCCAAAAATAGGCCACGGGCACAGCCGCGCCCAAAAATAACCGCTCGAAGGCCGGGTCGCCAAGTTCGTCCAGCGAAAAATGGCCAAAAAAGGGGTGGGCTATAGCCTTGGGTGGAGGGGCTGGCCGACTTCGTCCGCCAGACTCGGAATGGGGCGAGACTTTGCGAACTACCTCCGCGTGCCAAAAAGAGGGTGCGGGCACAGCCGTACCCAAAAATAACCTCCCGAAGGCCTGGGAGCCAAGTTCGTCCAGCGGAAAAATGGCCAAAAAATGGGTGGGCTATAGCCTTGGGGGGAGGGGCTGGCCAACTTCGTCCGCCGGACTCGGAATGGAGCGAGACTTTGCGAGCAGCCTCCGTGTGCCAAAAATAGGCCACGGGCACAGCCGCGCCAAAAAATAACCGCTCGAAGGCCGGGTCGCCAAGTTCGTCCAGCGAAAAATGGCCAAAAAATGGGTGGGCTATAGCCTTGGGGGGAGGGGCTGGCCAACTTCGTCAGCCGGACTCGGAATGGGGCGAGATTTTGCGAACTACCTCCGCGTGCCCAAAAAGAGGGTGCGGGCACAGCCGTACCCAAAAATAACCTCCCGAAGGCCTGGAAGCCAAGTTCGTCCAGCGGAAAAATGGCCAAAAAACGGGTGGGCTATAGCCTGGGGGGGAGGGGCTGGCCAACTTCGTCCGCCGGACTCGGAATGGGGCGAGACTTTGCGAGCGGCCTCCGCATGCCAGAAATAGGCCGCGCGCACAGCCGGGCCCAAAAGTAACCGACCGAAGGCCGGGGCGCCAAGTTCGTCCAGCGGAAAAATGGCCAAAAAACGGGTGGGCTATAGCCTTGAGGGGAGGGGCTGGCCAATTTCGTCCGCCGGACTCGGAATGGGGCGAGACTTTGTGAGCGGCCTCCGCATGCCAAAAATAGGCCGCGGGCACAGCCGCGACCAAAAATAACCGCCCGAAGTTCGTCCAGCGCAAAAATGGCCAAAAAACGGGTGGGCTATAGCCTTGGGGGGAGGGGCTGGCCAACTTCGTCCGCCGGACTTGGAATGGGACGAGACTTTGCGAGCTGCCTCCGCGTGCCAAAAAGAGGGTGCGGGCACAGCCGTACCCAAAAATAACCTCCCGAAGGCCTGGGCGCCAAGTTCGTCCAGCGGAAAAATGGCCAAAAAACGGGTGGGCTATAGCCTTGGGGGGAGGGGCTGGCCAACTTCGTCCGCCGGACTCGGAATGGGGCGAGACTTTGCGAGCAGCCTCCGTGTGCCAAAAATAGGCCACGGGCACAGCCGCGCCCAAAAATAACCGCCCGAAGGCCGGGGCGCCAAGTTCGTCCAGCGGAAAAATGGCCAAAAAACGGGTGGGCTATAGCCTTGGGGGGAGGGGCTGGCCAACTTCGTCCGCCGGACTCGGAATGGGGTGAGACTTTGCGAGCGTCCTCCGCGTGCCAAAAATAAGCCACGGGCACAGCCGCGTCCAAAAATAACCGCCCGAAGGCCGGGGCGCCAAGTTCGTCCAGCGGAAAAATGGCCAGAAAAAGGGTGGGCTATAGCCTTGGGGGGTGGGGCTGGCCAACTTCGTCCGCCGGACTCGGAATGGGGTGAGACTTTGCGAGCAGCCTCCGTGTTCCAAAAATAGGCCACGGGCACAGCCGTGCCCAAAAATAACCGCTCGAAGGCCGGGTCGCCAAGTTCTTCCAGCGAAAAATGGCCAAAAAACGGGTGGGCTATAGCCTTGGGGGGAGGGGCTGGCCAACTTCGTCCGCCGGACTCGGAATGGGGCGAGACTTTGTGAACTACCTCCGCGTGCCAAAAAGAGGGTGCGGGCACAGCCGTACCCAAAAATAACCTCCCGAAGGCCTGGGAGCCAAGTTCGTCCAGCGGAAAAATGGCCAAAAAACGGGTGGGCTATAGCCTTGGGGGGAGGGGCTGGCCAAATTCGTCCGCCGGACTCGGAATGGGGCGAGACTTTGCGAGCAGCCTCCGTGTGCCAAAAATAGGCCACGGGCACAGCCGCGCCCAAAAATAACCGCTCGAAGCCCGGGTCGCCAAGTTCGTCCAGCGAAAAATGGCCAAAATATGGGTGGGCTATAGCCTTGGGGGGAGGGGCTGGCCAAATTCGTCCGCCGGACTCGGAATGGGGCGAGACTTTGCGAACTACCTCCGCGTGCCCAAAAAGAGGGTGCGGGCACAGCCGTACCCAAAAATAACCTCCCGAAGGCCTGGGAGCCAAGTTCGTCCAGCGGAAAAATGGCCAAAAAACGGGTGGGCTATAGCCTTGGGTGGAGGGGCTGGCCGACTTCGTCCGCCGGACTCCGAATGGGGCGAGAATTTATGAGCGGCCTCCGTGTGCCAAAATTAGGCCGTGGGCAGAGCTACGACCAATAATAACCGCCCGAAGTTCGTCCAGCGCAAAAAAGGCCAAAAAACGGGGGGGCTATAGCCTTGGGGGGAGGGGCTGGCCAACTTCGTCCGCTGGACTCGGAATGGGGCGAGACTTTACGAGCGGCCTCCGCATGCCAGAAATAGGCCGCGCGCACAGCCGGGCCCAAAAGTAACCGACCGAAGGCCGGGGCGCCAAGTTCGTCCAGCGGAAAAATGGCCAAAAAACGGGTGGGCTATAGCCTTAGGGGGAGGGGCTGGCCAACTCCGTCCGCCGGACTCGGAATGGGACGAGACTTTGCGAGTGGCCTCCGCGTGCCAAAAATAGGCCACAGGCACAGCCGCGCCCAATAATTACCGCCCGAAGGTCGGCGCGCCCAAACCCCCTAGCGGAAAAATGGCCAAAAAACGGGTGGGCTATAGCCTTGGGGGGAGGGGCTGGCCAACTTCGTCCTCCGGACTCGGAATAGGGCGAGACTTTGCGAGCGGCCTCCGTGTGCCAAAACTAGGCCTCGGGCACAGCCGCGCCCAAAAATAACCGCCCGAAGGCCGGGGCGCCAAGTTCGTCCAGCGGAAAAATGGCCAAAAAACGGGTGGGCTATAGCCTTGGGGGGAGGGGCTGGCCAACTTCGTCCGCCGGACTCGGAATGGGGCGAGACTTTGCGAGCGGCCTCCGCATGCCAGAAATAGGCCGCGCGCACAGCCGGTCCCAAAAGTAACCGACCGAAGGCCGGGGCGCCAAGTTCGTCCAGCGGAAAAATGGCCAAAAAACGGGTGGGCTATAGCCTTAGGGGGAGGGGCTGGCCAACTCCGTCCGCCGGACTCGGAATGGGACGAGACTTTGCGAGTGGCCTCCGCGTGCCAAAAATAGGCCACAGGCACAGCCGCGCCCAAAAATAACTGCCCGAAGGTCGGCGCGCCCAAACCCCCCAGCGGAAAAATGGCCAAAAAACGGGTGGGCTATAGCCTTGGGGGGAGGGGCTGGCCAACTTCGTCCGCCGGACTCGGAATGGGGTGAGACTTTGCAAGCGGCCTCCGTGTGCCAAAAATAGGCCGCGGGCACAGCCGCGCCCAAAAATAACCGCCCGAAGGCCGGGTCGCCAAGTTCGTCCAGCGGAAAAATGGCCAAAAAACGGGTGGGACTGGCCAACTTCGTCCGCCGGACTCGGAATGGGGCGAGACTTTGCGAACTACCTCCGCGTGCCCAAAAAGAGGGTGCGGGCACAGCCTTACCCAAAAATAACCTCCCGAAGGCCTGGGAGCCAAGTTCGTCCAACGGAAAAATGACCAAAAAACGGGTGGGCTATAGCCTTGGGTGGAGGGGCTGGCCAACTTCGTCCGCCGGACTCCGAATGGGGCGAGAATTTATGAGCGGCCTCCGTGTGCCAAAATTAGGCCGTGGGCAGAGCTACGACCAATAATAACCGCCCGAAGTTCGTCTAGCGCAAAAAAGGCCAAAAAACGGGGGGGCTATAGCCTTGGGGGGAGGGGCTGGCCAACTTCGTCCGCCGGACTCGGAATGGGGCGAGAGTTTGCGAGCGGCCTCCATGTGCCAAAAATAGGCCGCGGGCACAGCCGCGGCCAAAAATAATCACCCGAAGGCCGAGGCGCCAAGTTCGTGCAGCGGAAAAATGGCCAAAAAACTGGTGGGCTATAGCCTTGGGGGGTGGGGCTGGCCAACTTCGTCCGCCGGACTCGGAATGGGGCGAGACTTTGCGAGTGCCATCCGCGTGGTACAAATAGGCCATGGACACAGCCGCGCCCAAAAATAACTGCCCGAAGGTCGGCGCGCCCAAACCCCCCAGCGGAAAAATGGCCAAAAAACGGGTGGGCTATAGCCTTGGGGGGTGGGGCTGGCCCACTTCGTCCGCCGGACTCGGAATGGGGCGAGACTTTGCGAGCAGCCTCCGCGTGCCAAAAATAGGCCGCGGGCACAGCCGCGCCCAAAAATAACCGCCCGAAGGCCGGGGCGCAAAGTTCGTCCAGCGGAAAAATGGCCAAAAAACGGGTGGGCTATAGCCTTGGGGGGAGGGGCTGGCCAACTTCATCCGCCGGGCTCGGAATGGGGCGAGACTTTGCGAACGGCCTCCGCGTGCAAAAAATAGGCCGCAGGCACAGCCGTACCCAAAAATAACCACCGAAGGCCGGGGCGCCAAGTTCGTCCAGCGGAAAAATGGCCAAAAAACGGGTGGCTATAGCCTTGGGGGGAGGGCTGGCCAACTTCGTCCGCCGGAGTCGGAATGGGGCGAGACTTTGTAATCGGTCTCCGCGTGTCAAAAATAGGCCGCGGCCACAGCCGCGCCCAAAAATAACCGCCCGAAGGCCGGGGCGCCAAGTTCGTCCAGCGGAAAAATGGCCAAAAAACGGGTGGGCGATAGCCTTGGGGGGAGGGGCTGGCCAACTTCGTCCGCCGGACTCGGAATGGGGCGACACTTTGCGAGCAGCCTCCGCGAGCCAAAAATAGGCCGCAGGCACAGCCGCGCCCAAAAATAATCACCCGAAGGCCGGGGCGCCAAGTTCGTCCAGCGGAAAAATGGCCAAAAAACGGGTGGGCTATAGCCTTGGGGGGAGGGGCTGGCCAACTTCGTCCGCCGGACTCGGAATGGGGCGAGACTTTGCGAGCAGCCTCCGCGTGCCAAAAATAGGCTGCGGGCACAGCCGCGCCCAAAAATAACCCCCCGAAGGACGGCGCGCGCAAACCCCCCAGAGCAAAAATGGCCAAAAAACGGGTGCGCTATACCCTTAGGGGGAGGGGCTGGCCGACTTCGTCCGCCGGACTCGGAATGGGGTGAGACTTTGTGAGCGGCCTTCGCGCGCCAAAAATAGGCCGCGGACACAGCCACGCCCAAAAATAACCCCCCGAAGGTCGGCGCGCGCAAACCCCCCAGCGGAAAAATGGCCAAAAAACGGGTGCGCTATAACCTTAGGGGGAGGGGCTGGCCCACTTCGTCCGCCGGACTCAGAATGGGGCGAGACTTTGCGAGGGGCCTCGGGGTGCCAAAAATAAGCCGCGGACAAAGCCGCGCCAAAAATAAGCGCCCGAAGGTCGTGGTGCCAAAACCCCCCAGCGGAAAAATGGCCAAAAAACGGGAGGGCTATGGACTTGGTGGGGGGCGCGGGCGAAGTTCGTCCGTCGGACTCGGAATGGAGCGAGACTTTGCGAGGGGCCTCGGGGTGCCAAAAATAAGCCGTGGGCAAAGCCGCGCCAAAAAATAAGCGCCCGAAGGTAGTGGTATCAAAACCCCCCAGCGGAAAAATGGCCAAAAAACGGGTCGGCTATAGCCTTGGTGGGGGGGGCGGGCGAATTTCGTCCGCCGGACTCGGAATGGGGCGAGACTTTGCGAGGGGCCTCGGGGTACCAAAAATAAGCCTCGGACAAAGCCGCGCCCAAAAATAAGCCCCTGAAGGTCGTGGTGCCAAAACCACCCAGCGGAAAAATGGCCAAAAAACGGGTGGGCTATAGCCTTGGTGGGGGGCGCGGGCGAAGTTCGACCGCCGGACTCGGAATGGGGCGAGACTTTGCGAGGGACCTCGGGGTACCAAAAATAAGATGCGGACAAAGCCGCGCCCAAAAATAAGCCCCCGAAGGTCGTGGTTCCAAAACCCCCCAGCGGAAAAATGGCCAAAAAACGGGTTGGCTATGGACTTGGTGGGGGGCGTGGGCGAAGTTCGTCCGTCGGACTCGGAATGGAGCGAGACTTTGCGAGGGGCCTCGGGGTGCCAAAAATAAGCCGTGGGCAAAGCCGCGCCAAAAAATAAGCGCCCGAAGGTAGTGGTATCAAAACCCCCCAGCGGAAAAATGGCCAAAAAACGGGTCGGCTATAGCCTTGGTGGGGGGGGCGGGCGAATTTCGTCCGCCGGACTCGGAATGGGGCGAGACTTTGCGAGGGGCCTCGGGGTACCAAAAATAAGCCTCGGACAAAGCCGCGCCCAAAAATAAGCCCCCGAAGGTCGTGGTGCCAAAACCCCCCAGCGGAAAAATGGCCAAAAAACGGGTGGGCTATAGCCTTGGTGGGGGGCGCGGGCGAAGTTCGACCGCCGGACTCGGAATGGGGCGAGACTTTGCGAGGGGCCTCGGGGTACCAAAAATAAGATGCGGACAAAGCCGCGCCCAAAAATAAGCCCCCGAAGGTCGTGGTTCCAAAACCCCCCAGCGGAAAAATGGCCAAAAAACGGGTTGGCTATGGACTTGGTGGGGGGCGCGGGCGAAGTTCGTCCGTCGGACTCGGAATGGAGCGAGACTTTGCGAGGGGCCTCGGGGTGCCAAAAATAAGCCGTGGGCAAAGCCGCGCCAAAAAACTAAGCGCCCGAAGGTAGTGGTATCAAAACCCCCCAGCGGAAAAATGGCCAAAAAACGGGTGGGCTATAGCCTTGGTGGGGGGGGCGGGCGAAGTTCGTCTGCCGGACTCGGAATGGGGCGAGACTTTGCGAGGGGCCTCGGGGTACCAAAAATAAGCCTCAGACAAAGCCGCACCCAAAAATAAGCCCCCGAAGGTCGTGGTGCCAAAACCCCCCAGCGGAAAAATGGCCAAAAAACGGGTGGGCTATAGCCTTGGTGGGGGGCGCGGCCGAAGTTCGTCCGCCGGACTCGGAATGGGGCGAGACATTGCGAGGGGCCTCGGGGTGCCAAAAATAAGCCGCGGGCAAAGCCGCGCACAAAAATTAGCGCCCGAAGGTCGTGGTGCCAAAACCCCCCAGCGGAAAAATGGCCAAAAAACGGGTGGGCTATAGCCTTGGTGGGGGGCACGGGCGAAGTTCGACCGCCGGACTCGGAATGGGGCGAGACTTTGCGAGGGGCCTCGGGGTACCAAAACTAAGACGTAGACAAAGCCGCGCCCAAAAATAAGCCCCCGAAGGTCGTGGTTCCAAAACCCCCCAGCGGAAAAATGGCTAAAAAACGGGTGGGCTATAGCCTTGGTGGGGGGCGCGGGCGAAGTTCGTCCGTCGGACTCGGAATGGAGCGAGACTTTGCGAAGGGCCTCGGGGTGCCAAAAATAAGCCGCGAGCAAAGCCGCGCACAAAAATTAGTGCCCGAAGGTCGTGGTGCCAAAACCCCCCAGCGGAAAAATGACCAAAAAACGGGTGGGCTATAGCCTTGGTGGGGGGCGCGGGCGAAGTTCGACTGCCGGACTCGGAATGGGGCGAGACTTTGCGAGCGGCCTCGGGGTACCAAAAATAAGATGCGGACAAAGCCGCGCCCAAAAATAAGCCCCCGAAGGTTGTGGTTCCAAAACCCCCCAGCGGAAAAATGGCCAAAAAACGGGTTGGCTATGGACTTGGTGGGGGGCGCGGGCGAAGTTCGTCCGTCGGACTCGGAATGGAGCGAGACTTTGCGAGGGGCCTCGGGGTGCCAAAAATAAGCCATGGGCAAAGCCGCGCCAAAAAACTAAGCGCCCGAAGGTAGTGGTATCAAAACCCCCCAGCGGAAAAATGGCCAAAAAACGGGTGGGCTATAGCCTTGGTGGGGGGGGCGGGCGAAGTTCGTCCGCCGGACTCGGAATGGGGCGAGACTTTGCGAGGGGCCTCGGGGTACCAAACATAAGCCTCAGACAAAGCCGCACCCAAAAATAAGCCCCCGAAGGTCGTGGTGCCAAAACCCCCCAGCGGAAAAATGGCCAAAAAACGGGTGGGCTATAGCCTTGGTGGGGGGCGCGGCCGAAGTTCGTCCGCCGGACTCGGAATGGGGCGAGACATTGCGAGGGGCCTCGGGGTGCCAAAAATAAGCCGTGGGCAAAGCCGCGCACAAAAATTAGCGCCCGAAGGTCGTGGTGCCAAAACCCCCCAGCGGAAAAATGGCCAAAAAACGGGTGGGCTATAGCCTTGGTGGGGGGCGCGGGCGAAGTTCGACCGCTGGACTCGGAATGGGGCGAGACTTTGCGAGGGGCCTCGGGGTACCAAAACTAAGACGCGGACAAAGCCGCACCCAAAAATAAGCCCCCGAAGGTCGTGGTTCCAAAACCCCCCAGCGGAAAAATGGCTAAAAAACGGGTGGGCTATAGCCTTGGTGGGGGGCGCGGGCGAAGTTCGTCCGTCGGACTCGGAATGGAGCGAGACTTTGCGAAGGGCCTCGGGGTGCCAAAAATAAGCCGCGGGCAAAGCCGCGCCAAAAATATGCCCCCGAAGGTCGTGGTGCCAAAACCCCCCAGCGGAAAAATGGCCAAAAAATGGGTGGGCTATAGCCTTGGTGGGGGGCGCGGGCGAAGTTCGTCCGCCGGACTCGGAATGGGGTGAACCTTTGCGAGGGGCCTTGGGATGCCAAAAATAAGCCGCGGGCAAAGCCACGCCCAAAAATAAACGCCCGAAGGTCGTGGTGCCAAAACCCCCCAGCGGAAAAATGGCCAAAAAACGGGTGGGCTATAGCCTTGGTGGGGGGCGCGGGCGAAGTTCGACCGCCGGACTCGGAATGGGGCGAGACTTTGCGAGGGGCCTCGGGGTACCAAAAATAAGCCTCGGACAAAGCCGCGCCCAAAAATAAGCCCCCGAAAGTCGTGGTGCCAAAACCCCCCAGCGGAAAAATGGCCAAAAAATGGGTGGGCTATAGCCTTGGTGGGGGGCGCAGGCGAAGTTCGTCCGCCGGACTCGGAATGGGGTGAGACTTTGCGAGGGGCCTTGGGGTACCAAAAATAAGCCACGGGCAAAGCCGCGCCCAAAAATAAGCAACCAAAGGTCGTGGTACCAAAACCTCCCAGCGGAAAAATAGCCAAAAAACGGGTGGGCTATAGCCTTGGTGGGGGGCGCGGGCGAAGTTCGTCCGCCGGACTCGGAATGGAACGAGACTTTGCGAGGGGCCTCGGGGTGCCAAAAATAAGCCGCGGGCAAAGCCGAGCCCGAAGGTCGTGGTGCGAAAACCCCCCAGCGGAAAAATGGCCAAAAAACGGGTGGGCTATAGCCTTGGTGGGGGGCGCGGGCGAAGTTCGTCCGCCGGACTCGGAATGCGGCGAGACTTTCCGAGGGGCATCGGGGTACCAAAAATAAGCCGCGGGCAAAGCCACGCCCAAAAATAAGCGCCCGAAGGTCGTGGTGCCGAAACCCCCCAGCGGAAAAATAGCCAAAAAACGGGTGGGCTATAGCCTTGGTGGGGGGCGCGGGCGAAGTTCGTCCGCCGGACTCGGAATGGAGCGAGACTTTGCGAGGGGCCTCGGGGTGCCAAAAATAAGCCGCGAGCAAAGCCACCCCCAAAAATAAGCGCCCGAAGGTCGTGGTACCAAAACCCCCCAGCGGAAAAATAGCCAAAAAACGGGTGGGCTATAGCCTTGGTGGGGGGCGCGGGCGAAGTTCGTCCGCCGGACTCGGAATGCGGCGAGACTTTCCGAGGGGCATCGGGGTACCAAAAATAAGCCGCGGGCAAAGCCACGCCCAAAAATAAGCGCTCGAAGGTCGTGGTGCCGAAACCCCCCAGCGGAAAAATAGCCAAAAAACGGGTGGGCTATAGCCTTGGTGGGGGGCGCGGGCGAAGTTCGTCCGCCGGACTCGGAATGGAGCGAGACTTTGCGAGGGGCCTTGGGGTGCCAAAAATAAGCCGCGAGCAAAGCCGCCCCCAAAAATAAGTGCCCGATGGTCGTGGTGCCAAAACCCCCCAGCGGAAAAATGGCCAAAAAACCGGTTTGCTATAGCCTTGGTGGGGTGCGCGGGCGAAGTTCGTCCGCCGGACTCGGAATGGGGCGAGACTTTGCGAGGGGCCTCGGGGTGCCAAAAATAAGCAGCGGGCAAAGCCGCGCCCAAAAATAAGCCCCCGAAGGTCGTGGTGCCAAAATCCCCCTGCGGAAAAATGCCCAAAAAACGGGTGGGCTATAGCCTTGGTGGGGGGCGCGGGCGAAGTTCGTCCGCCGGACTCGGAATGGGGCGAGACTTTGCGAGCGGCCTCGGGGTACCAAAAATAAGTCGCGGGGAAAGCCGCGCCCAAAAATAAGGGACCGAAGGTCGTGGTGCCAAAACCTCCCAACGGAAAAATAGCCAAAAAACGGGTGGGCTATAGCCTTGGTGGGGGGTGCGGGCGAAGTTCGTCCGCCGGACTCGGAATGGGGCGAGACCTTGCGAGGGGCCTCGGGGTGCCAAAAATAAGCCGCGGGGAAAGCCGCATCCAAAAATAAGGGACCGAAGGTCGTGGTGCCAAAACCCCCCAGCGGAAAAATAGCCAAAAAACCGGTTTGCTATAGCCTTGGTGGGGGGCGCGGGCGAAGTTCGTCCGCCGGACTCGGAATGGGGCAAGACTTTGCGAGGGGCCTCGGGGTGCCAAAAATAAGCCGCGTGCAAAGCCGCGCCCAAAAATAAGTGCTCGAAGTTCGTGGTACCAAAACCCCCCAGCGGAAAAATGGCCAAAAAACTGGTGGGCTATAGCATTGTTGGGGGGCGCGGGCGAAGTTCGTCCGCCGGACTCAGAATGGGGCGAGCCTTTGCGAGGGGCCTCGGGGTGCCAAAAATAAGCTGCAGGCAAAGCCGTGCACAAAAATAAGCACCCGCAGGTCGTGATGCCAAAACCCCCCATCGGAAAAATGGCCAAAAAACGGGTGGGCTATAGCCTTGGGGGGTGGGGCTGGCCAACTTTGTCCGCCGGACTCGGAATGGGGCGAGACTTTGCGAGGCGCCTGCGTGTCCCAAAAATGGGCTGCGGGCATAGCCGCGTCCAAAAATACCAGCCCGAAGGCCGGGGCGCCAAGTTCTTCCAGCGGAAAAAGGCCACAAAAACGGGTGGGCTATAGCCTTGGGGGGTGGGGCTGGCCCACTTCGTCCGCCAGACTCGGAATGGCGCGAGACTTTGCGAGGCTCCTCCGTGTCCCAAAAAAAGGCCGCGGGCAAGCCGCATCCAAAAATACCCGCCCGAAGGCCGTGGCGCCAAGTTCGTCCAGCGGAAAAAGGCCACAAAAACGGGTGGGCTATAGCCTTGGGGGGTGGGGCTGGCCAACTTCGTCCGCCGGACTCGGAATGGCGCGAGACTTTACGACGCGCCTCCGTGTCCCAAAACTAGGCAGCGGGCACAGCCGCGCCCAAAAATACCCGCCCGAAGGCCGGGGCGCCAAGTTCGTCCAGCGGAAAAAGACCACAAAAACGGGTGGGCTATAGCCTTTGGGGGGTGGGGCTGGCCCACTTCGTCCGCCAGACTCGGAATGGTTCGAGACTTTGCGAGGCGCCTCCGTGTCCCAAAAATAGGCCGCGGGCAAGCCGCATCCAAAAATACCCGCCCGAAGGCCGGGGCGCCAAGTTCGTCCAGCGGAAAAAGGCCACAAAAACGGATGGGCTATAGCCTTGGGGGGTGGGGCTGGCCCACTTCGTCCGCCGGACTCGGAATGGCGCGACACTTTGCGAGGCACCTCCGTGTGCCAAAAATAGGCCGCGGACACAGCCGCGCTCTAAAATACCCGCCCGAAGGCCGGGGCGCCAAGTTCGTCCAGCGGAAAAAGGCCACAAAAACGGGTGGGCTATAGCCTAGGGGGGTGGGGCTGGCCAACTTCGTCCTCCGGACTCCGAATGCCACGAGACTTTGCGAGGTTCCTCCGTGTGCCAAAAATAGGCCACGTACACAGCCGCGCCCAAAAATACCCGCCCAAAGGCCGGGGCGCCAAGTTCGTCCAGCGGAAAAAGGCCACAAAATCGGGTGGGCTATAGCCTTGGGGGGTGGGGCTGGCCAACTTCGTCCGCCAGACTCGGAATGGCGCGACACTCTGCGAGGCGCCTCCGTGTCCCAAAAATAGGCAGCGGGCACAGCCTCGCCCAAAAATACCGGCCCGAAGGCCGGGGCGCCAAGTTCGTCCAGCGGAAAAGGGCCACAATAACGGGTGGGCTATAGCCTTGGGGGGTGGGGCTGGCCAACTTCGTGCGCCGGACTCGGAATGGTGCGAGACTTTGCGAGGCGCATCAGTGTCCCAAAAATAGGCCGCGGTCACAGCCGCGCCCAAAAATACCCACCCGAAGGCCGGGGCTCCAAGTTCGTCCAGCGGAAAAAGTCCACAAAAACGGGTGGGCTATAGCCTTGCGGGGTGGGGCTGGCGAACTTCGTCCGCCGGACTCGGAATGGTGCGAGACTTTGCGAGGCGCCTCCATGTCCCAAAAATAGGCCGCGGGCACAGCCGCGCCCAAAAATAACCGCCCGAAGGCCGGGGCGCCAAGTTCGTCCAGCGGAAAAAGGCCACAAAAACGGCTGGGCTATAGCCTAGGGGGGTGGGGCTGGCCAACTTCGTCCTCCGGACTCCGAATGCCACGAGACTTTGCGAGGTGCCTCCGTGTGCCAAAAATAGGCCACGTACACAGCCGCGCCCAAAAATACCCGCCCGAAGGCCGGGGCGCCAAGTTCGTCCAGCGGAAAAAGGCCACAAAAACGGCTGGGCTATAGCCTTGGGGGGTGGGGCTGGCCAACTTCGGCCGCCGGACTCGGAATGGCGCGAGACTTTGCGAGCCGCCTCCGTGTGCCAAAAATAGGCCGCGGGCACAGCCGCGCCCAAAAATAACCGCCCGAAGGCCGGGGCGCCAAGTTCGTCCAGCGGAAAAAGGCCACAAAAACGGGTGGGCTATAGCCTTGGGGGGTGGGGCTGGCCAACTTCGTCCGCCAGACTCGGAATGGCGCGAGACTTTGCGAGGCTCCTCCGTGTCCCAAAAAAAGGCCGCGGGCAAGCCGCATCCAAAAATACCCGCCCGAAGGCCGTGGCGCCAAGTTCGTCCAGCGGAAAAAGGCCACAAAAACGGGTGGGCTATAGCCTTGGGGGGTGGGGCTGGCCAACTTCGTCCGCCGGAGTCGGAATGGCGCGAGACTTTGCGCTGCGCCTCCGTGTGCCAAAAATAGGCCGCGGGCACAGCCGCGCCCAAAAATAACCGCCCAAGGCCGGGCGCCAAGTTCGTCCAGCGGAAAAAGGCCACAAAAACGGATGGGCTATAGCCTTGGGGTGTGGGGCTGTCCAACTTCGGCCGCCGGACTCGGAATGGCGCGAGAAATTGCGAGCCGCATCCGTGTGCCAAAAATAGGCCGCGGGCACAGCCGCGCCCAAAAAAAACCCCCCTAAGGCCGGGGCGCCAAGTTCGTCCAGCGGATAAAGGCCACAAACACGGGTGGGCTATAGCCTTGGGGGGTGGGGCTGGCCAACCTCGTGCGCCGGACTTGGACTGGTGCGAGACTTTGCTAGACGCATCATTGTCCCAAAAATAGGCCGCGGTCACAGCCGCGCCAAAAATACCCACCGAAGACCGGGGCGCCAAGTTCGTCCAGCGGAAAAAGGCCACAAAAACGGATGGGCTATAGCCTTGGGGGGTGGGGCTGGCCCACTTCGTCCGCCGGACTCGGAATGGCGCGACACTTTGCGAGGCACCTCCGTGTGCCAAAAATAGGCCGCGGACACAGCCGCGCTCTAAAATACCCGCCCGAAGGCCGGGGCGCCAAGTTCGTCCAGCGGAAAAAGGCCACAAAAACGGGTGGGCTATAGCCTAGGGGGGTGGGGCTGGCCAACTTCGTCCTCCGGACTCCGAATGCCACGAGACTTTGCGAGGTGCCTCCGTGTGCCAAAAATAGGCCACGTACACAGCCGCGCCCAAAAATACCCGCCCGAAGGCCGGGGCGCCAAGTTCGTCCAGCGGAAAAAGGCCACAAAATCGGGTGGGCTATAGCCTTGGGGGGTGGGGCTGGCCAACTTCGTCCGCCAGACTCGGAATGGCGCGACACTCTGCGAGGCACCTCCGTGTGCCAAAAATAGGCCGCGGACACAGCCGCGCTCTAAAATACCCGCCCGAAGGCCGGGGCGCCAAGTTCGTCCAGCGGAAAAAGGCCATAAAAATGGGTCGGCTATAGCCTTGGGGGGTGGGGCTGGCCAACTTCGTCCTCCGGACTCCGAATGCCACGAGACTTTGCGAGGTGCCTCCGTGTGCCAAAAATAGGCCACGTACACAGCCGCGCCCAAAAATACCCGCCCGAAGGCCGGGGCGCCAAGTTCGTCCAGCGGAAAAAGGCCACAAAATCGGGTGGGCTATAGCCTTGGGGGGTGGGGCTTACCAACTTCGTCCGCCAGACTCGGAATGGCGCGAGACTTTGCGAGGCGCCTCCGTGTGTGCACAAATAGGCCACGGCCACAGCCGCGCCCAAAAATACCCGCCCGAAGGCCGGGGCGCCAAGTTCGTCCAGCGGAAAAAGGCCACAAAAAAGGGTGGGCTATAGCCTTGGAGGGTGGGGCTGGCCAACATCGTCCGCCGGACTCGGAATGGCGCGAGACTTTGCGGGGTGCCTCCGTGTGCCAAAAATAGGCCGCGGACACAGCCGCGCCCAAAAATACCCACCCGAAGGCCGGGTCGCCAAGTTCGTCCAGCGGAAAAAGGCCACAAAAACGGGTGGGCTATAGCCTTGGGGGGTGGGGCTGGCTGACTTCGTCCGCCAGACTCGGAATGGCGCGAGACTTTGCGGGGCATTTCCGTGCCCCAAAAATAGGCCGCGGGCACAGCCGCGTCAAAAAATACCCGACCGAAGGCCGGGGCGCCAAGTTCGTCCAGCGGAAAAAGGCCACAAAAAAGGGTGGGCTATAGCCTTGGGGGGTGGGGCTGGCCAACATCGTCCGCCGGACTCGGAATGGCGCGAGACTTTGCGAGGCACCTCCGTGTCCCAAAAATAGGCCGCGGGCACAGCCGCGCCCAAAAATACCCGCCCAAAGGCCGGGGCGCCAAGTTCGTCCAGCGGAAAAAGGCCACAAAAACGGGTGGGCTATAGCCTTGGGGAGTGGGGCTGGCCAACTTCGTCCGCCGGACTCGGAATTGCGTGAGACTTTGCGAGGCACCTCCGTGTGCCAAAAATAGCCCACGGGCACAGCCGCTCCCAAAAATACCGGCCCGAAGGCCGGGGTACCAAGTTCCTCCAGCGGAAAAAGGCCACAAAAACGGATGGGCTATAGCCTTGGGGGGTGGGGCTGGCCCACTTCGTCCGCCGGACTCGGAATGGCGCGACACTTTGCGAGGCACCTCCGTGTGCCAAAAATAGGCCGCGGACACAGCCGCGCTCTAAAATACCCGCCCGAAGGCCGGGGCGCCAAGTTCGTCCAGCGGAAAAAGGCCACAAAAACGGGTGGGCTATAGCCTAGGGGGGTGGGGCTGGCCAACTTCGTCCTCCGGACTCCGAATGCCACGAGACTTTGCGAGGTTCCTCCGTGTGCCAAAAATAGGCCACGTACACAGCCGCGCCCAAAAATACCCGCCCAAAGGCCGGGGCGCCAAGTTCGTCCAGCGGAAAAAGGCCACAAAAACGGGTGGGCTATAGCCTTGGGGAGTGGGGCTGGCCAACATCGTCCGCCGGACTCGGAATGGCGCGAGACTTTGCGACGCGCCTCCGTGTCCCAAAACTAGGCAGTGGGCACAGCCGCGCCCAAAAATACCCGCCCGAAGGCCGGGGCGCCAAGTTCGTCCAGCGGAAAAAGACCACAAAAACGGGTGGGCTATAGCCTTTGGGGGGTGGGGCTGGCCCACTTCGTCCGCCAGACTCGGAATGGTTCGAGACTTTGCGAGGCGCCTCCGTGTCCCAAAAATAGGCCGCGGGCAAGCCGCATCCAAAAATACCCGCCCGAAGGCCGGGGCGCCAAGTTCGTCCAGCGGAAAAAGGCCACAAAAACGGATGGGCTATAGCCTTGGGGGGTGGGGCTGGCCCACTTCGTCCGCCGGACTCGGAATGGCGCGACACTTTGCGAGGCACCTCCGTGTGCCAAAAATAGGCATGGACACAGCCCGCTCTAAAATACCCGCCCGAAGGCCGGGGCGCCAAGTTCGTCCAGCGGAAAAAGGCCACAAAAACGGGTGGGCTATAGCCTAGGGGGGTGGGGCTGGCCAACTTCGTCCTCCGGACTCCGAATGCCACGAGACTTTGCGAGGTTCCTCCGTGTGCCAAAAATAGGCCACGTACACAGCCGCGCCCAAAAATACCCGCCCAAAGGCCGGGGCGCCAAGTTCGTCCAGCGGAAAAAGGCCACAAAATCGGGTGGGCTATAGCCTTGGGGGGTGGGGCTGGCCAACTTCGTGCGCCGGACTCGGAATGGAGCGAGACTTTGCGAGGCGCATCAGTGTCCCAAAAATAGGCAGCGGCCACAGCCGCGCCCAAAAATACCGGCCCGAAGGCCGGGGCGCCAAGTTCGTCCAGCGGAAAAGGGCCACAATAACGGGTGGGCTATAGCCTTGGGGGGTGGGGCTGGCCAACTTCGTGCGCCGGACTCGGAATGGTGCGAGACTTTGCGAGGCGCATCAGTGTCCCAAAAATAGGCCGCGGTCACAGCCGCGCCCAAAAATACCCACCCGAAGGCCGGGGCTCCAAGTTCGTCCAGCGGAAAAAGTCCACAAAAACGGGTGGGCTATAGCCTTGCGGGGTGGGGCTGGCGAACTTCGTCCGCCGGACTCGGAATGGTGCGAGACTTTGCGAGGCGCCTCCATGTCCCAAAAATAGGCCGCGGGCACAGCCGCGCCCAAAAATAACCGCCCGAAGGCCGGGGCGCCAAGTTCGTCCAGCGGAAAAAGGCCACAAAAACGGCTGGGCTATAGCCTAGGGGGGTGGGGCTGGCCAACTTCGTCCTCCGGACTCCGAATGCCACGAGACTTTGCGAGGTGCCTCCGTGTGCCAAAAATAGGCCACGTACACAGCCGCGCCCAAAAATACCCGCCCGAAGGCCGGGGCGCCAAGTTCGTCCAGCGGAAAAAGGCCTGGCGGGCCGGGCTATAGCCTTGGGGGGTGGGGCTGGCCAACTTCGTCCGCCGGACTCGGAATGGCGCGAGACTTTGCGAGCCGCCTCCGTGTGCCAAAAATAGGCCGCGGGCACAGCCGCGACCAAAAATAACCGCCCGAAGGCCGGGGCGCCAAGTTCGTCCAGCGGAAAATGGCCACAAATACGGGTGGGATTTAGCCTTGGGGGTGGGGCTGGCCAACTTCGTCCGCCAGACTCGGAATGGCGCGAGACTTTGCGAGGCTCCTCCGTGTCCCAAAAAAAGGCCGCGGGCAAGCCGCATCCAAAAATACCCGCCCGAAGGCCGTGGCGCCAAGTTCGTCCAGCGGAAAAAGGCCACAAAAACGGGTGGGCTATAGCCTTGGGGGGTGGGGCTGGCCAACTTCGTCCGCCGGAGTCGGAATGGCGCGAGACTTTGCGCTGCGCCTCCGTGTGCCAAAAATAGGCCGCGGGCACAGCCGCGCCCAAAAATAACCGCCCGAAGGCCGGGGCGCCAAGTTCGTCCAGCGGAAAAAGGCCACAAAAACGGCTGGGCTATAGCCTTGGGGGGTGGGGCTGGCCAACTTCGGCCGCCGGACTCGGAATGGCGCGAGACTTTGCGAGCCGCCTCCGTGTGCCAAAAATAGGCCGCGGGCACAGCCGCGCCCAAAAATAACCGCCCGAAGGCCGGGGCGCCAAGTTCGTCCAGCGGAAAAAGGCCCCAAAAACGGGTGGGCTATAGCCTTGGGGGGTGGGGCTGGCCAACTTCGTGCGCCGGACTTGGAATGGTGCGAGACTTTGCGAGACGCATCAGTGTCCCAAAAATAGGCCGCGGTCACAGCCGCGCCCAAAAATACCCACCCGAAGGCCGGGGCGCCAAGTTCGTCCAGCGGAAAAAGGCCACAAAAACGGATGGGCTATAGCCTTGGGGGGTGGGGCTGGCCCACTTCGTCCGCCGGACTCGGAATGGCGCGACACTTTGCGAGGCACCTCCGTGTGCCAAAAATAGGCCGCGGACACAGCCGCGCTCTAAAATACCCGCCCGAAGGCCGGGGCGCCAAGTTCGTCCAGCGGAAAAAGGCCACAAAAACGGGTGGGCTATAGCCTAGGGGGGTGGGGCTGGCCAACTTCGTCCTCCGGACTCCGAATGCCACGAGACTTTGCGAGGTGCCTCCGTGTGCCAAAAATAGGCCACGTACACAGCCGCGCCCAAAAATACCCGCCCGAAGGCCGGGGCGCCAAGTTCGTCCAGCGGAAAAAGGCCACAAAATCGGGTGGGCTATAGCCTTGGGGGGTGGGGCTGGCCAACTTCGTCCGCCAGACTCGGAATGGCGCGACACTCTGCGAGGCACCTCCGTGTGCCAAAAATAGGCCGCGGACACAGCCGCGCTCTAAAATACCCGCCCGAAGGCCGGGGCGCCAAGTTCGTCCAGCGGAAAAAGGCCATAAAAATGGGTCGGCTATAGCCTTGGGGGGTGGGGCTGGCCAACTTCGTCCTCCGGACTCCGAATGCCACGAGACTTTGCGAGGTGCCTCCGTGTGCCAAAAATAGGCCACGTACACAGCCGCGCCCAAAAATACCCGCCCGAAGGCCGGGGCGCCAAGTTCGTCCAGCGGAAAAAGGCCACAAAATCGGGTGGGCTATAGCCTTGGGGGGTGGGGCTTACCAACTTCGTCCGCCAGACTCGGAATGGCGCGAGACTTTGCGAGGCGCCTCCGTGTGCCAAAAATAGGCCACGGGCACAGCCGCGCCCAAAAATACCCGCCCGAAGGCCGGGGCGCCAAGTTCGTCCAGCGGAAAAAGGCCACAAAAAAGGGTGGGCTATAGCCTTGGAGGGTGGGGCTGGCCAACATCGTCCGCCGGACTCGGAATGGCGCGAGACTTTGCGGGGTGCCTCCGTGTGCCAAAAATAGGCCGCGGACACAGCCGCGCCCAAAAATACCCACCCGAAGGCCGGGTCGCCAAGTTCGTCCAGCGGAAAAAGGCCACAAAACCGGGTGGGCTATAGCCTTGGGGGGTGGGGCTGGCTGACTTCGTCCGCCAGACTCGGAATGGCGCGAGACTTTGCGGGGCATTTCCGTGCCCCAAAAATAGGCCGCGGGCACAGCCGCGTCAAAAAATACCCGACCGAAGGCCGGGGCGCCAAGTTCGTCCAGCGGAAAAAGGCCACAAAAAAGGGTGGGCTATAGCCTTGGGGGGTGGGGCTGGCCAACATCGTCCGCCGGACTCGGAATGGCGCGAGACTTTGCGAGGCACCTCCGTGTCCCAAAAATAGGCCGCGGGCACAGCCGCGCCCAAAAATACCCGCCCAAAGGCCGGGGCGCCAAGTTCGTCCAGCGGAAAAAGGCCACAAAAACGGGTGGGCTATAGCCTTGGGGAGTGGGGCTGGCCAACTTCGTCCGCCGGACTCGGAATTGCGTGAGACTTTGCGAGGCACCTCCGTGTGCCAAAAATAGCCCACGGGCACAGCCGCTCCCAAAAATACCGGCCCGAAGGCCGGGGTACCAAGTTCCTCCAGCGGAAAAAGGCCACAAAAACGGGTGGGCTATAGCCTTGGTGGGTGGGGCTGGCCAACTTCGTCCGCCGGACTCGGAATGGCGCGAGACTTTGCGAGGCGCCTCCGTGTGCGAAAAATAGGTCATGGGCATGGCCGCGTCCAAAAATACCCACCCGAAGGCCTGGGCGCCAAGTTCGTCCAGAGGAAAAAGACCACTAAAACGGGTGGGCTATAGCCTTGGGGGGTGGGGCTGGCCATCTTCGTCCGCCGGACTAGGAATTGCGCGAGACTTTGCGAGGCGCCTCCGTGTGCCAAAAATAGGTCATGGGCATGGCCGCGCCCAAAAATACCCACCCGAAGGCCGGGTCGCCAAGTTCGTCGAGCGGAAAAAGGCCACAAAAACGGGTGGGCTATAGCCTTGGGGGGTGGGGCTGGCCAACTTCGTCCGCCGGACTCGGAATGGCGTGAGACTTTGCGAGGCACCTCCGTTTCCCAAAAATAGCCCACGGGCACAGCCGCGCCCAAAAATACCCGCCCGAAGGCCGGGGCACCAAGTTCCTCCAGCGGAAAAAGGCCACAAAAACGGGTGGGCTATAGCCTGGGGGGGTGGGGCTCACCAACTTCATCCGCCGGACTCGGAATGGCGCGAGACATTGCGAGGCACCTCTGTGTCCCAAAAATAGGCCGCGGGCACAGCCGCGCCCAAAAATACCCGCCCGAAGGCCGGGGCGCCAAGTTCGTCCAGCGGAAAAAGACCACAAAAACGGGTGGGATATAGCCTTGGGGGGTGGGGCTTACCAACTTCGTCCGCCAGACTCGGAATGGCGCGAGACTTTGCGAGGCGCCTCCGTGTGCCAAAAATAGGCCACGGGCACAGCCGCGCCCAAAAATACCCGCCCGAAGGCCGGGGCGCCAAGTTCGTCCAGCGGAAAAAGGCCACAAAAAAGGGTGGGCTATAGCCTTGGAGGGTGGGGCTGGCCAACATCGTCCGCCGGACTCGGAATGGCGCGAGACTTTGCGAGGCGCCTCCGTGTCCCAAAAATAGGCCACGGGCACAGCCGCGCCCAAAAATACCCGCCCGAAGGCCGGGGCGCCAAGTTCGTCCAGCGGAAAAAGACCACTAAAACGGGTGGGCTATAGCCTTGGGGGGTGGGGCTGGCCAACTTCGTCCGCCGGACTAGGAATGGCGCGAGACTTTGCGAGGTGCCTCCGTGTGCCAAAAATAGGCCGCGGACACAGCCGCGCCCAAAAATACCCACCCGAAGGCCGGGTCGCCAAGTTCGTCCAGCGGAAAAAGGCCACAAAAACGGGTGGGCTATAGCCTTGGGGGGTGGGGCTGGCTGACTTCGTCCGCCAGACTCGGAATGGCGCGAGACTTTGCGGGGCATCTCCGTGCCCCAAAAATAGGCCGCGGGCACAGCCGCGTCAAAAAATACCCGACCGAAGGCCGGGGCGCCAAGTTCGTCCAGCGGAAAAAGGCCACAAAAAAGGGTGGGCTATAGCCTTGGGGGGTGGGGCTGGCCAACATCGTCCGCCGGACTCGGAATGGCGCGAGACTTTGCGAGGCACCTCCGTGTCCCAAAAATAGGCCGCGGGCACAGCCGCGCCCAAAAATACCCGCCCAAAGGCCGGGGCGCCAAGTTCGTCCAGCGGAAAAAGGCCACAAAAACGGGTGGGCTATAGCCTTGGGGAGTGGGGCTGGCCAACTTCGTCCGCCGGACTCGGAATGGCGTGAGACTTTGCGAGGCACCTCCGTGTGCCAAAAATAGCCCACGGGCACAGCCGCTCCCAAAAATACCGGCCCGAAGGCCGGGGTACCAAGTTCCTCCAGCGGAAAAAGGCCACAAAAACGGGTGGGCTATAGCCTTGGTGGGTGGGGCTGGCCAACTTCGTCCGCCGGACTCGGAATGGCGCGAGACTTTGCGAGGCTCCTCCGTGTGCGAAAAATAGGTCATGGGCATGGCCGCGTCCAAAAATACCCACCCGAAGGCCGGGGCGCCAAGTTCGTCCAGAGGAAAAAGACCACTAAAACGGGTGGGCTATAGCCTTGGGGGGTGGGGCTGGCCAACTTCGTCCGCCGGACTAGGAATGGCGCGAGACTTTGCGAGGCGCCTCCGTGTGCCAAAAATAGGTCATGGGCATGGCCGCGCCCAAAAATACCCACCCGAAGGCCGGGTCGCCAAGTTCGTCGAGCGGAAAAAGGCCACAAAAACGGGTGGGCTATAGCCTTGGGGGGTGGGGCTGGCCGACTTCGTCCGCCGGACTCGGAATGGCGTGAGACTTTGCGAGGCACCTCCGTTTCCCAAAAATAGCCCACGGGCACAGCCGCGCCCAAAAATACCCGCCCGAAGGCCGGGGCACCAAGTTCCTCCAGCGGAAAAAGGCCACAAAAACGGGTGGGCTATAGCCTGGGGGGGTGGGGCTCGCCAACTTCATCCGCCGGACTCGGAATGGCGCGAGACATTGCGAGGCGCCTCTGTGTCCCAAAAATAGGCCGCGGGCACAGCCGCGCCCAAAAATACCCGCCCGAAGGCCGGGGCGCCAAGTTCGTCCAGCGGAAAAAGACCACAAAAACGGGTGGGATATAGCCTTGGGGGGTGGGGCTTACCAACTTCGTCCGCCAGACTCGGAATGGCGCGAGACTTTGCGAGGCGCCTCCGTGTGCCAAAAATAGGCCACGGACACAGCCGCGCCCAAAAATACCCGCCCGAAGGCCGGGGCGCCAAGTTCGTCCAGCGGAAAAAGGCCACAAAAACGGGTGGGCTATAGCCTAGGTGGGTGGGGCTGGCCAACTTCGTCCGCCGGACTCGGAATGGCGCGAGACTTTGCGAGGTGCCTCCGTGTGCCAAAAATAGGCCACGGGCACAGCCGTGCCCAAAAATACCCGGCTGAAGGCCGGGGCTCCAAGTTCGTCCAGCGGAAAAAGACCACCAAAACGGGTGGGCTATAGCCTTGGGGGGTGGGGCTGGCCAACTTCGTCCGCCGGACTCGGAATGACGCGAGACTTTGCGAGGCGCCTCCGTGTGCCAAAAATAGGCCGCAGGGCCAACCGCGGCTAAAAATACCCGCCCGAAGGCTGGGGCGCCATGTTCGTCCTGCGGAAAAAGACGACAAAAACGGGTGGGCTATAGCCTAGGTGGGTGGGGCTGGCCGACTTCGTCCGCCGGACTCGGAATGGCGCGAGACTTTATGAGGTGCCTCCGTGTGCCAAAAATAGGCCGCGGGCACAGCCGCGCCCAAAAATGCCCTCCAGAAGGCCGGGGCGCCAAGTTCGTCCAGCGGAAAAAGGCCACAAAAACGGGTGGGCTATAACCTTGGGGGGTGGGGCTGACCAACTTCGTCCGCCGGACTCGGAATGGCGCAAGACTTTGCGAGTCCTCTCCGTGTGCCAAAAATAGGCCGCGGACACAGCCTCACCCAAAAATACCCGCCCGAAGGTCGGGGCGCCAAGTTCGTCCAGCGGAAAAAGGCCACAAAAACGGGTGGGCTATAGCATTGGGGGGTGGGGCTGGCCAACTTCGTCCGCCGGAATCGGAATGGCGCGGGACTTTGCGAGGCACCTACGTTGGACAAAAATAGGCTGCGGGCACAGTCGCCCAAAAAATACCCGCCCGAAGGCCGGGGCGCCAAGTTCGTCCAGCGGAAAAAGGCCACAAAAACGGGTGGGCTATAGCCTTGGGGGGTGGGGCTGGCCAACATCGTCCGCCGGACTCGGAATGACGTGAAACTTTGCGAGGCGACTCCGTGTACAAAAAATAGGCCGCGGGAACAGCCGCACCCAAAAATACCCGCCCGAAGGCCGGGGCGCCAAGTTCGTCCAGCGAAAAAAGGCCACAAAAACGGGTGGGCTATAGCCTTGGGGGGTGGGGCTGGCCGACTTCGTCCGCCGAACTCGGAATGGCGCGAGAATTTGCGAGGCGACTCCGTGTACCAAAAATAGGCTGCGGGAACAGCAGCGCCCAAAAATACCCGCCCGAAGGCCGGGGCGCCAAGTTCGTCCAGCGGAAAAAGGCCACAAAAACGGGTGGGCTATAGCCTTGGGGGGTGGGGCTGGCCAACTTCGTCCGCGGACTCGGAATGGCGCGAGACTTTGCGAGGCACCTCCGTGTGCCAAAAATAGGCCACGGACATAGCCGCGCCCAAAAATACCCGCCCGAAGGCCGGGGCGCCAAGTTCGTCCAGCGGAAAAAGGCCACAAAAACGGGTGGGCCATAGCCTTGGGGGGTGGGGCTGGCCAACTTCGTCCGCGGACTCGGAATGGCGCGAGACTTTGCGTGGCACCTCCGTGTGCCAAAAATAGGCCGCGGACACAGCTGCGCCCAAAAATACCCGCCCGAAGGCCGGGGCACCAAGTTCGTCCAGCGGAAAAAGGCCACAAAAACGGGTGGGCCATAGCCTTGGGGGGTGGGGCTGGCCCACTTCGTCCGCCGGACTCGGAATGGCGCGAGACTTTGCGAGGCGCTTCCGTGAACCAAAAACAGGTTGCGGGCACAGCCGCGCCCAAAAATACCCACCCGAAGGCCGGGGCGCCAAGTTCGTCCAGCGGAAAAAGGCCACAAAAACGGGTGGGCTATAGCCTTGGGGGGTGGGGCTGGCCAACTTCGTCCGCGGACTCGGAATGGCGCGAGACTTTGCGAGGCACCTCCGTGTGCCAAATATAGGCCGCGGACACAGCCGCACCCAAAAATACCTGCCCGAAGGCCGGGGCGCCAAGTTCGTCCAGCGGAAAAAGGCCACAAAAACGGGTGGGCTATTACCTTGGGGGGTGTGGCTGGCCAACTTCGTCCGCCGGACTCGGAATGGTGCGGGACTTTGCGAGGCGCCTCCGTTGGCCAAAAATAGGCCGTGGGTACAGCCGCGCCCAAAAATACCCACCCGAAGGCCGGGGCGCCAAGTTCGTCCAGCGGAAAAAGGCCACAAAAACGGGTGGGCTATAGCCTTGGGGGGTGGGGCTGGCCAACTTCGTCCGCCGGACTCGGAATGGCGCGAGACTTTGCGAGGCGACTCCGTGTACCAAAAATAGGCCGTGGGAACAGCCGCGCCCAAAAATACCCGCCCGAAGGCCGGGGCGCCAAGTTCGTCCAGCGGAAAAAGGCCACAAAAACGGGTGGGCCATAGCCTTGGGGGGTGGGGCTGGCCAACTTCGTCCGCCGGACTCGGAATGGCGCGAGACTTTGGGAGGCGCCTCCGTGACCCAAAAATAGGTTGCGGACACAGCCGCGCCCAAAAATACCCGCCCGAAGGCCGGGGCGCCAAGTTCGTCCAGCGGAAAAAGGCCACAAAAACGGGTGGGCTATAGCCTTGGGGGGTGGGGCTGGCGAACTTCGTCTGCCGGACTCGGAATGGCGCGAGACTTTGCGAGGCACCTCCATGTGCCAAAAATAGGCCGCGGACACAGCCGCGCCCAAAAATACCCGCCCGAAGGCCGGGTCGCCAAGTTCGTCCAGCGGAAAAAGGCCACAAAAACGGGTGGGCTATAGCCTTGGGGGGTGGGGCTGGCAAACTTCGTCCGCGGACTCGGAATGGCGCGAGACTTTGTGATGCACCTCCGTGTGCCAAAAATAGGCCGCGGACACAGCCGCGCCCAAAAATACCCGCCCGAAGGCCGGGGCGCCAAGTTCGTCCACCGGAAAAAGACCACAAAAACGGGTGGGCTATAGCCTTGGGGGGTGGGGCTGGCCAAGTTCGTACACCGGACTTGGAATGGAACGGGAGTTTGCGAGCCGCCTACGTGTGCCAAAAATAGGCCACGGGCACAGCCGCGCCCAAAAATAACCGCCCGAAGGCCAGGGCGCCAAGTTCGTCCGCCGGACTCGGAATGGGGCGAGACTTTGCGAGCGGCCTCTGTGTGCCAAAAATAGGGCACGGGCACAGCCGCGCCCAAAAATAACCGCCCGAAGGCCAGGGCGCCAAGTTCGTCCGCCGGACTCGGAATGGGGCGAGACTTTGCGAGCGGCCTCCGTGTGCCAAAAATAGGCCAAGGGCACAGCCGCGCCCAAATATAACCACCTGAAGGCCGGGACGCCAAATTCGTCCAGCGGAAAAAGGCCATAAAAACTGGTGGGCTATAGCCTTGGGGGGTGGGGCTGGCCAAGTTCGTACGCCGGACTCGGAATGGAACGAGAGTTTACGAGCAGCCTACGTGTGCCAAAAATAGGCCGCGGGCACAGCCGCACCAAAAAATAACCGGCTGAAGGCCGGGGCGCCAAGTTGATCCAGCGGAAAAAGGCCACAAAAACGGGTGGGCTATAGCCTTGGGGGGTGGAGATGGCCAAGTTTGTCCGCCGGGCTCGGAATGGGACGAGACTTTGCGAGGGGCCTCCATGTGCCAAAAATAGGCCAAGGGCACAGCCGCGCCCAAAAATAACCACCCAAATGCCAGGGCGCCAAGTTCATCCGGCGGAAAAAGGCCACACAAACGGGTGGGCTATAGTCCCGGGGGTGGGGGTCGCCAAGTTAGTCTGCCGGACTCGGAATGGGACGAGACTTTGCGAGCGGCCTCCGTGTGACTAAAATAGACCGCGGTCACAGCCGCGTCCAAAAATAACCACTCGAAGGCCGGGGCGCCAAGTTCTTCCGGCGGAAAAAGGCCACATAAACGGGTGGGCTATAGCCTTGGCGGGTGGGGCTGGCCAAGTACGTCCGCCGGACTCGGAATGGGACGAGACGTTGCGAGTGGCTTCCATGTGCCAAAATTAGGCCGCGGGAACAGCCGCGCCCAAAAATAACTGCCCGATGGCCGGGGCACGAAGTTCGTCCAGCGGAAAAAGGCCACAAAAACGGGTGGGCTATAGCCTTGGGGGGTGGGGCTGGCCATGTTTGTCCGCCGGACTTGGAATGGGACTAGACGATGCGAGCGGCTTCCGTGTGCCAAAAATAGGCCACGGGCACAGCCGCGTCCAAAAATAACCACCCGAAGGCCAGGGCGCCAAGTTCGTCCAGCGGAAAAAGGCCACAAAAATGGGTGGGCTATAGCCTTGGGGGGTGGAGATGGCCAATTTCCTCCGCCGGACTCGGAATGGGGCGAGACTTTGCGAGCCGCCTCCGTGTGCTAAAAATAGGCCAAGGGCACAGATGCGCCCAAAAATAACCACTCGAAGGCCGGGGCGCCAAGTTCGTCCAGCGGAAGAAAAACACAAAAACGGGTGGGCTATAGCCTTGGAGGGTCGGGCTTGCCACGTTCGTCCGCCGGACACGGAATGGGATGAGACTTTACGAGCGGCCTGCGTGTACCAAAAATAGGCCGTGGGCACAGCCGCGCCCAAAAATAACCGCCTGAAGGCCGGGGCGCCAAGTTCGTCCAGCGGAAAAAGGCCACAAAAACGGGTGGGCTATAGCCTTGGGGGGTGGGGCTGGCCAAATTCGTCCGCCGGACTCGGAATCGCGCGAGAATTTGTGAGGGGCCTCCGTGTACCAAAAATAGGCCGCGGGCACAGTCGTGCCCAAAAATAACCCCCCGAAGGCCGGGGCGCCAAGTTCGTCCAGCGGAAAAAGGCCACAAAAACGGGTGGGCTATAGGCTTGGGGGGTGGGGCTGGCCCACTTCGTCCGCCGGACTCGGAATGGCGCGAGACTTTGCGAGGGGCCTCCGTGTGCCAAAAATAGGCCGCGGGCACAGCCACGCCCAAAAATAACCACCTGAAGGCCGGGGCGCCATGTTCATCCAGCGGAAAAAGGCCACAAAAACGGGTGGGCTATAGCCTTGGGGGGTGGGGCTGGCCAAGTTCGTACACCGGACTTGGAATGGAATGGGAGTTTGCGAGCGGCCTACGTGTGCCAAAAATAGGCCACGGGCACAGCCGCGCCCAAAAATAACCGGCCGAAGGACGGGGCGCAAAGTTCGGCCAGCGGAAAAAGGGCTCACAAACGGGTGGGCTATTGCCTTCGGGGGTGGGGCTTGCCAAGTTCGTCCGCCGGACTCGGAATGGGACGAGACTTTACGAGCGGCCTCCATGTACCAAAAATAGGCCGTGGGCAAAGCCACGCCCAAAAATAACTGCCCGAAGGCTGGGGCGCCAAGTTCGTCCAGCGGAAAAAGGCCACAAAAACGGGTGGGCTATGGCCTTGGGGGGTGGGGCTGGCCATGTTCGTCCGCCGGACTCGGAATGGGGCGAGACTTTGTCAGTGGCCTCCGTGTGCCGAAAATAGGACGCAGGCACAGCCGCGCCCAAAAATAACCGCCCGAAGGCCGGGGTGCCAAGTTCGTCCAGCGGAAAAAGGCCACAAAAACGGGTGGGTTATAGCCTTGGGGGGTGGGGCTGGCCAAGTTCTTCCGCCGGACTCGGTATGGGGAGAGACTTTGCGAGCAGCCTCCGTGTGACAAAAATAGGCCGCGGGCACAGCCGCGCCAAAAATATCCGCCCAAAGTCCGAGCGCCATGTTTGTCCAGCGAAAAAAGGCCACAAAAACGGGTGGCCTATAGCCTTGGGGGATGGAGCTGGCCTAGTTCGTCCACCAGACTCGGAAAAGGACAAGACTTTGCGAACGGCCTCCGTGTGCCAAAAATAGGCCGCGGGCACAGCCGCGCCCAAAAAAAAGGGACCGAAGGTCCCGTCCCCAAGTTCGTCCGCCGCAAAAATGCCCAAAAAACGGGTGGGCTATAGCCGTGGGGGGAGGGGCAGGCCAAGTTCGTCCGCCGGACTCGGAATGGGGCCAGATTTTACGAGGGGCCTCTGTGTGCCAAAAATAGGCTGGAGGCACAGCCACGCCCAATGGTAAGCGCCCGAAGGTCCGGTCCCCAAGTTCGTCCGCCGCAAAAATGCCCAAAAAACGGGTGGGCTATAGCCTTGGGGGGAGGGGCTGGCCAAGTTCGTCCGCTGAACTCGGAATGGGGCCGGACTTTGCGAGGGGCCTCCATGTACCAAAACTAGGCCACGGGCACATCCGTTCCCAAAAATAAGCGCCCGAAGGTCCGGTCCCCAAGTTCGTCCGCCGCAAAAATGCCCAAAAACCGGGTGGGCTATAGGCTTGGCGGGAGGGGCTGGCCAAGTTCGTCCGCCGGACACGGAATGGGGCCAGACTTTGCGAGGGGCCTCTGTGTGCCAAAAATAGGTCACGGGCTCAGCCGCGCCCAAAAATAAGCGCCCGAAGGTCCGGTCCCCAAGTTCGTCCGCCGCAAAAATGCCAAAAAAACGGGTGGGCTATAGCCTTGGGGGGAGGGGCTGGCCAAGTTCGTCCGCCGGACACGGAATGGGGCCAGACTTTGCGAGGGGCCTCCGTGCACCATAACTAGGCCGCGGGCACAGCCGCTCCCAAAAATAGGCGCCCGAAGGTCCGGCCCCAAGTTCATCCGCCCCAAAAATGCCCAAAAAACGGGTGGGCTATAGCCTTGGGGGGGGGGTTTGGCCAACTTCGTCCGCCGGACTCAGAATGGGGCAAGACTTTGCGAGGGGCCTCCGTGTGCCAAAAATAGGCCGCGGGCACAGCCACACCCAAAAATAAGCGCCCGAAGGTCCGGTCCCCAAGTTCGTCCGCCGCAAAACTGCCCAAGAAACGGGTGGGCTATAACCTTGGGGGGAGGGGCTGGCCAAGTTCGTCCGCCGGACTCGGAATGGGGCCAGACTTTGTGAGGGGTCTCCATGTGCCAAAAATAGGCTACGGGCACATTCGCGCCCAAAAATACCCGCCCGAAGGCCGCGGCGCCAAGTTCGTCCAGCGGAAAAAGGCCACAAAAACGGGTGGGCTATAGCCTTGGGGGGTGGGGCTGGCCCACTTCTTCCGCCGAACTCGGAATGGCGCGAGACTTTTCGAGGCGCCTCCGTGTGCCAAAAATAGGCCGCGGGCGCAGCCTCACCCAAAAATACCCGCCCGAAGGCCGCGGCACCAAGTTCGTCCAGCGGAAAAGGGCCACAAAAACGGGTGGGCTATAGCCTTGGGGGGTGGGGCTGGCCAACTTCTTCTGCCGGACTCGGAATGGCGGAGACTTTGCGAGGGGCCTCCGTGTGTCAAAAATAGCCCCCGGGCACAGCCGCGTCCAAAAATAACCGCCCGAAGGCCGGGGCGCCAAGTTCGTCCAGCGGAAAAAGGCCACAAAAACGGGTGGGCTATAGCCTTGGGCGGTGGGGCTGGCCAACTTCGTCCGCCGGACTCGGAATGGCGCGAGACTTTGCGAGGTGCCTCCGTGTGCCAAAAATAAGCTGCGGGCACAGCCGCGCCCAAAAATACCCGCCCGAAGGCCGGCGCCAAGTTCGTCCAGCGGAAAAAGGCCACAAACACGGGTGGGCTATAGCCTTGGGGGGTGGGGCTGGCCAACTTCGTCCGCCGGACTCGGAATGGCGCGAGACTTTGCGAGGCGCCTCCGTGTGCCAAAAATTGGCCGCGGTCACAGCCGCGCCCCAAAATACCCACCCGAAGGCCGCGGCGCCAAGTTCGTCCTGCGGAAAAAGGCCACAAATACGGGTGGGCTATAGCCTTGGGGGGTGGGGCTGGCCAACTTCGTCCGCCGAACTCGGAATGGCGCGAGACTTTGCGAGGCACCTCCGTGTGGCAAAAATAGGCCGCGGGCACAGCCGCGTCCAAAAATACCCGCCCGAAGGCCGCGGCGCCAAGTTCGTCCAGCGGAAAAAGGCCACAAAAACGGGTGGGCTATAGCCTTGGAGGGTGGGGCTGGCCCACTTCTTCCGCCGAACTTGGAATGGCGCGAGACTTTTCGAGGCGCCTCCGTGTGCCAAAAATAGGCTGCGGACGCAGCCTCGCCCAAAAATACCCGCCCGAAAGCCGCGGCACCAAGTTCGTCCAGCGGAAAAGGGCCACAAAAACGGGTGGGCTATAGCCTTGGGCGGTGGGGCTGGCCAACTTCTTCTGCCGGACTCGGAATGGCGGAGACTTTGCGAGGGGCCTCCGTGTGTCAAAAATAGCCCCCGGGCACAGCCGCGCCCAAAAATAACCGCCCGAAGGCCGGGGCGCCAAGTTCGTCCAGCGGAAAAAGGCCACAAAAACGGGTGGGCTATAGCCTTGGGCGGTGGGGCTGGCCAACTTCGTCCGCCGGACTCGGAATGGCGGGAGACTTTGCGAGGCGCCTCCGTGTGCCAAAAATAAGCCGCGGGCACAGCCGCGCCCAAAAATACCCGCCCGAAGGCCGGCGCCAAGTTCGTCCAGCGGAAAAAGGCCACAAACACGGGTGGGCTATAGCCTTGGGGGCTGCGGCTGGCCAACTTCGTCCGCCGGACTCGGAATGGCGCGAGACTTTGCGAGTGGCCTCCGAGTGCCAAAAATAGGTCCCGGACACAGCCGCGCCCAAAAATAACCGTCCGAAGGCCGGGGCGCCAAGTTCGTCCAGCGGAAAAAGGCCACAAGAACGGGTGGGCTATAGCCTTGGGGGCTGCGGCTGGCCAACTTCGTCCGCCGGACTCGGAATGGCGCGAGACTTTGCGAGCGGCCTTCGTGTGCCAAAAATAGGTCCCGGGCACAGCCGCGCCCAAAAATAACCGCCCGAAGGCCGGGGCGCCAAGTTCGTCCAGCGGAGAAAGGCCACAAAAACGGGTGGGCTATAGCCTTGGGGGGTGGGGCTGGCCAACTTCGTCCACCGGACTCGGAATGGCGCGAGACTTTGCGAGCGGCCTCCGTGTGCCAAAAATAGGTCCCGGGCACAGCCGCGCCCAAAAATAACTGCCCGAAGGCCGGGGCGCCAAGTTCGTCCAGCGGAAAAAGGCCACAAAAACCGGTGGGCTATAGCCTTGGGGGGTGGGGCTGGCCCACTTCGTCCGCCGGACTCGGAATGGCGCGAGACTTTGCGAGCGGCCTCAGTGTGCCAAAAATAGGCCCCGGGCACAGCCGCGCCCAAAAATAACCGCCCGAAGGCCGGGGCGCCAAGTTCGTCCAGCGGAGAAAGGCCACAAAAACGGGTGGGCTATAGCCTTGGGGGGTGGGGCTGGCCAACTTCGTCCACCGGACTCGGAATGGCGCGAGACTTTGCGAGCGGCCTCCGTGTGCCAAAAATAGGTCCCGGCCACAGCCGCGCCCAAAAATAACTGCCCGAAGGCCGGGGCGCCAAGTTCGTCCAGCGGAAAAAGGCCACAAAAACCGGTGGGCTATAGCCTTGGGGGGTGGGGCTGGCCCACTTCGTCCGCCGGACTCGGAATGGCGCGAGACTTTGCGAGCGGCCTCAGTGTGCCACAAATAGGCCCCGGGCACAGCCGCACCCAAAAATAACCGCCCGAAGGCCGGGGCGCCAAGGTCGTCCAGCGGAAAAAGGCCACAAAAACGGGTGGGCTATAGCCTTGGGGGCTGCGGCTGGCCGACTTCGTCCGCCGGACTCGGAATGGCGCGAGACTTTGCGAGCTGCCTCCGTGTGCCAAAAATAGGTCCCGGGCACAGCCGCGCCCAAAAATAACCGCCCGAAGGCCGGGGCGCCATGTTCGTCCAGCGGAAAAAGGCCACAAAAACGGGTGGGCTATAGCCTTGGGGGGTGGGGCTCCAGAACTTCGTCCGCCGGCACAGCCGCGCCCAAAAATAACCGCCCGAAGGCCGGGGAACAAATTCGTCCAGCGGAAAATGGCAACAAAAACGGGTGGGCTATAGCCTTGAGGGTGGGGCTGTTCAACTTCGTCCGCCGGACACGGAATGGCGCGAGACTTTGCGAGGGGCCTCCTTGTGCCAAAAATAGGCCGCAGGCACAGCCGCACCCAAAAATAACCGCCCGAAGGCCGGGGCGCCAAGTTCGTCCAGCGGAAAAAGGCCACAAAAACGGGTGGGCTATAGCCTTGGGGGGTGGGGCTGGCCAACTTCTTCTGCCGGACTCGGAATGGCGGAGACTTTGCGAGGGGCCTCCGTGTGTCAAAAATAGCCCCCGGGCACAGCCGCGCCCAAAAATAACCGCCCGAAGGCCGGGGCGCCAAGTTCGTCCAGCGGAAAAAGGCCACAAAAACGGGTGGGCTATAGCCTTGGGCGGTGGGGCTGGCCAACTTCGTCCGCCGGACTCGGAATGGCGCGAGACTTTGCGAGGCGCCTCCGTGTGCCAAAAATAAGCCGCGGGCACAGCCGCGCCCAAAAATACCCGCCCGAAGGCCGGCGCCAAGTTCGTCCAGCGGAAAAAGGCCACAAACACGGGTGGGCTATAGCCTTGGGGGCTGCGGCTGGCCAACTTCGTCCGCCGGACTCGGAATGGCGCGAGACTTTGCGAGTGGCCTCCGTGTGCCAAAAATAGGTCCCGGACACAGCCGCGCCCAAAAATAACCGTCCGAAGGCCGGGGCGCCAAGTTCGTCCAGCGGAAAAAGGCCACAAGAACGGGTGGGCTATAGCCTTGGGGGCTGCGGCTGGCCAACTTCGTCCGCCGGACTCGGAATGGCGCGAGAGTTTGTGAGCGGCCTTCGTGTGCCAAAAATAGGTCCCGGGCACAGCCGCGCCCAAAAATAACCGCCCGAAGGCCGGGGCGCCAAGTTCGTCCAGCGGAAAAAGGCCACAAAAACGGGTGGGCTATAGCCTTGGGGGGTGGGGCTGGCCAACTTCGTCCACCGGACTCGGAATGGCGCGAGACTTTGCGAGCGGCCTCCGTGTGCCAAAAATAGGTCCCGGGCACAGCCGCGCCCAAAAATAACTGCCCGAAGGCCGGGGCGCCAAGTTCGTCCAGCGGAAAAAGGCCACAAAAACCGGTGGGCTATAGCCTTGGGGGGTGGGGCTGGCCCACTTCGTCCGCCGGACTCGGAATGGCGCGAGACTTTGCGAGCGGCCTCAGTGTGCCAAAAATAGGCCCCGGGCACAGCCGCGCCCAAAAATAACCGCCCGAAGGCCGGGGCGCCAAGTTCGTCCAGCGGAAAAAGGCCACAAAAACGGGTGGGCTATAGCCTTGGGGGCTGCGGCTGGCCGACTTCGTCCGCCGGACTCGGAATGGCGCGAGACTTTGCGAGCTGCCTCCGTGTGCCAAAAATAGGTCCCGGACACAGCCGCGCCCAAAAATAACCGCCCGAAGGCCGGGGCGCCAAGTTCGTCCAGCGGAAAAAAGCCACAAAAACGGGTGGGCTATAGCCTTGGGGGGTGGGGCTGGCCAACTTCGTCCGCCGGACTCGAATTGGTGCGAGACTTTGCGAGCGGCCTACGTGTGCCAAAAATAGGTCCCGGGCACAGCCGAACCCAAAAATAACCGCCCGAAGGCCGGGGTGCCAAGTTCGTCCAGCGGAAAAAGGCCACAAAAACCGGTGGGCTATAGCCTTGGGGGGTGGGGCTGGCCAACTTCGTCCGCCGGACTAGGAATGGCGCGAGACTTTGTGAGCGGCCTCTGTGTGCCAAAAATAGGCCCCGGGCACAGCCGCGCCCAAAAATAACCGCCCGAAGGCCGGGGCGCCAAGTTCGTCCAGCGGAAAAAGGCCACAAAAACGGGTGGGCTATAGCCTTGGGGGGTGGGGCTGGCCAACTTCGTCCGCCGGACTCGCAATGGCGCGAGACTTTGCGAGCGGCCTCCGTGTGCCAAAAATAGGTCCCGGGCACAGCCGCGCCAAAAAATAACAGCCCGAAGGCCGGGGCGCCAAGTTCGTCCTGCGGAAAAAGGCCACAAAAACGGGTGGGCTATAGCCTTGGGGGGTGGGGCTCCAGAACTTCGTCCGCCGGCACAGCCGCGCCCAAAAATAACCGCCCGAAGGCCGGGGAACAAATTCGTCCAGCGGAAAATGGCAACAAAAACGGGTGGGCTATAGCCTTGAGGGTGGGGCTGTTCAACTTCGTCCGCCGGACACGGAATGGCGCGAGACTTTGCGAGGGGCCTCCTTGTGCCAAAAATAGGCCGTGGGCACAGCCGCACCCAAAAATAACCGCCCGAAGGCCGGGGCGCCAAGTTCGTCCAGCGGAAAAAGGCCACAAAAACGGGTGGGCTATAGCCTTGGGGGGTGGGGCTGGCCAACATCGTCCGCCGGACTCGGAATGACGCGAGACTTTGCGAGGGGCCTCCGTGTGCCGAAACTAGGCCATGGGCACAGCCGCGCCCAAAAATAACCATCCGAAGGCCGGGGCGCCAAGTTCTTCCAGCGGAAAAAGGCCACAAAAACGGGTGGGCTATAGCCTTGGGGGGTGGGGCTGGCCAACTTCGTCCGCCGGACTTGGAATGGCGCGAGACTTTGCGAGGGGCCTCCGTGTGCCAAAAATAGGCCGCGGGCACAGCCGCTGCCAAAAATAACAGCCCGATGGCCGGGGCGCCAAGTTCGTCCTGCGGAAAAAGGCTACAAAAACGGGTGGGCTATAGCGTTGGCGGGTGGGGCTGGCCAACTTCGTCCGCCACGATCGGAATAGCGCGAGACTTTGCGAGGGGCCTCCGTGTGCCTAAAATAGGCCGCGGGCACAGCCGCGTCCAAAAATAACCGCCCGAAGGCCGGGGTGCTAAGTTCGTCCAGGGGAAAAAGACCACAAAAACGGGTGGGCTATAGCCTTGGGGGGTGGGGCTCCCCGACTTCGACCGCCGGCTCAGCCGCGCCCAAAAATAACCGCCCGAAGGCCGGGGAAAGAATTCGTCCAGCGGAAAATGGCAACAAAAACGGGTGGGCTATAGCCTTGAGGGTGGGGCTGTTCAACTTCGTCCGCCGGACACGGAATGGCGCGAGACATTGCGAGGGGCCTCCTTGTGCCAAAAATAGGCCGCGGGCACAGCCGCACCCAAAAATAACCGCCCGAAGGCCGGGGCGCCAAGTTCGTCCAGCGGAAAAAGGCCACAAAAACGGGTGGGCTATAGCCTTGGGGGGTGGGGCTGGCAAACTTCGTCCGCCGGCACAGCCACGCCCAAAAATAACCACCCGAAGGCTGGGGCGCCAAGTTCGTCCAGCGGAAAAATGCCTGAAAAACAGGTGGGCTATAGCCTTGGGGGGTAGGGCTGGCCAACTTAGTCCGCCGGACTCAGAATGGCGCGAGACTTTACGAGGGGCCTCCGTGTGCCAAAAATCGGCCGCGGACACAGCCGCTCCCAGAAATAACTGCCCCAAGGCCGGGGCGCCAAGTTCGTCCAGCGGAAAAAGGCAACAAAAACGGGTGGGCTATAGCCTTGAGGGGTGGGGCTAGCCCACTTCGTCCGCCGGACTCGGAATGGCGCGAGACTTTGCGAGGGGCCTCCGTGTGCTAAAAATAGGCCGCGGCCACAGCCGCGCCCAAAAATAACCGCCCGAAGGCTGGGGCGCCAAGTTCGTCCAGCGGAAAAAGGCCACAAAAACGGGTGGGCTATGGCCTTGGGGGGTGGGGCTGGCCAACTTCCACCGCCGGACTCGGAATGGCGCGAGACTTTACGAGGGGCCTCCGTGTGCAAAAAATTTGCCGCGCCCAAAAAAAACGGCCCGAAGGCCGGGGCGCCAAGTTCGTCCAGCGGAAAAAGGCAACAAAAATGGGTGGGCTATAGCCTTGGTTGGTGTGGCTGGCCAAGTTCGTCCGCCGGACTCGGAATGGTGCGTGACTTCGTAAGGGGCCTCCGTGTGCCAAACTAGGCTGTGGGCTCAGCCGCGCCCAAAAATAACCGCCCGAAGGCCGGGGCGCCAAGTTCGTCCAGCGGAAAAAGGCCACAAAAACGGGTGGGCTATAGCCTTGGGGGGTGGGGCTGGCCAACATCGTCCGCCGGACTCGGAATGACGCGAGACTTTGCGAGGGGCCTCCGTGTGCCGAAACTAGGCCATGGGCACAGCCGCGCCCAAAAATAACCATCCGAAGGCCGGGGCGCCAAGTTCTTCCAGCGGAAAAAGGCCACAAAAACGGGTGGGCTATGGCCTTGGGGGGTGGGGCTGGCCAACTTCCACCGCCGGACTCGGAATGGCGCGAGACTTTACGAGGGGCCTCCGTGTGCAAAAAATTTGCCGCGCCTAAAAAAACGCAGCCCAAGGCGGGCGCCAAGTTCGTCCAAATGGAAAAAGGCAACAAAAATGGGTGGGCTATAGCCTTGGTTGGTGTGGCTGGCCAAGTTCGTCCGCCGGACTCGGAATGGTGCGTGACTTCGTAAGGGGCCTCCGTGTGCCAAACTAGGCTGTGGGCTCAGCCGCGCCCAAAAATAACCGCCCGAAGGCCGGGGCGCCAAGTTCGTCCAGCGGAAAAAGGCCACAAAAACGGGTGGGCTATAGCCTTGGGGGGTGGGGCTGGCCAACATCGTCCGCCGGACTCGGAATGACGCGAGACTTTGCGAGGGGCCTCCGTGTGCCGAAACTAGGCCATGGGCACAGCCGCGCCCAAAAATAACCATCCGAAGGCCGGGGCGCCAAGTTCTTCCAGCGGAAAAAGGCCACAAAAACGGGTGGGCTATAGCCTTGGGGGGTGGGGCTGGCCAACTTCGTCCGCCGGACTTGGAATGGCGCGAGACTTTGCGAGGGGCCTCCGTGTGCCAAAAATAGGCCGCGGGCACAGCCGCTGCCAAAAATAACAGCCCGATGGCCGGGGCGCCAAGTTCGTCCTGCGGAAAAAGGCTACAAAAACGGGTGGGCTATAGCGTTGGCGGGTGGGGCTGGCCAACTTCGTCCGCCACGATCGGAATAGCGCGAGACTTTGCGAGGGGCCTCCGTGTGCCTAAAATAGGCCGCGGGCACAGCCGCGTCCAAAAATAACCGCCCGAAGGCCGGGGTGCTAAGTTCGTCCAGGGGAAAAAGACCACAAAAACGGGTGGGCTATAGCCTTGGGGGGTGGGGCTCCCCGACTTCGACCGCCGGCTCAGCCGCCCAAAAATAACCGCCCGAAGGCCGGGGAAAGAATTCGTCCAGCGGAAAATGGCAACAAAAACGGGTGGGCTATAGCCTTGAGGGTGGGGCTGTTCAACTTCGTCCGCCGGACACGAAATGGCGCGAGACTTTGCGAGGGGCCTCCTTGTGCCAAAAATAGGCCGCGGGCACAGCCGCACCCAAAAATAACCGCCCGAAGGCCGGGGCGCCAAGTTCGTCCAGCGGAAAAAGGCCACAAAAACGGGTGGGCTATAGCCTTGGGGGGTGGGGCTGGCAAACTTCGTCCGCCGGCACAGCCACGCCCAAAGATAACCACCCGAAGGCTGGGGCGCCAAGTTCGTCCAGCGGAAAAATGCCTGAAAAACAGGTGGGCTATAGCCTTGGGGGGTAGGGCTGGCCAACTTAGTCCGCCGGACTCAGAATGGCGCGAGACTTTACGAGGGGCCTCCGTGTGCCAAAAATCGGCCGCGGACACAGCCGCTCCCAGAAATAACTGCCCCAAGGCCGGGGCGCCAAGTTCGTCCAGCGGAAAAAGGCAACAAAAACGGGTGGGCTATAGCCTTGAGGGGTGGGGCTAGCCCACTTCGTCCGCCGGACTCGGAATGGCGCGAGACTTTGCGAGGGGCCTCCGTGTGCTAAAAATAGGCCGCGGCCACAGCCGCGCCCAAAAATAACCGCCCGAAGGCTGGGGCGCCAAGTTCGTCCAGCGGAAAAAGGCCACAAAAACGGGTGGGCTATGGCCTTGGGGGGTGGGGCTGGCCAACTTCCACCGCCGGACTCGGAATGGCGCGAGACTTTACGAGGGGCCTCCGTGTGCAAAAAATTTGCCGCGCCCAAAAATAACGGCCCGAAGGCCGGGGCGCCAAGTTCGTCCAGCGGAAAAAGGCAACAAAAATGGGTGGGCTATAGCCTTGGTTGGTGTGGCTGGCCAAGTTCGTCCGCCGGACTCGGAATGGTGCGTGACTTCGTAAGGGGCCTCCGTGTGCCAAACTAGGCTGTGGGCTCAGCCGCGCCCAAAAATAACCGCCCGAAGGCCGGGGCGCCAAGTTCGTCCAGCGGAAAAAGGCCACAAAAACGGGTGGGCCATACCCTTGGGGGGTGGGGCTGGCCGACTTCGTCCGCCGGACTCGGAATGGCGGGAGACTTTACGAGGGGCCTCCGTGTGCCAAAAATAGGCTGCGGGCACAGCCGCGCCCAAAAATAACCGCCCGAAAGCCGGGGCGCCATGTTCGTCCAGCGGAAAAAGGCCACAAAAACGGGTGGGCTATAGCCTTGGGGGGTGGGGCTGGCCCACTTCGTCCGCCGGACTCGGAATGGCGCGAGACTTTACGAGGGGCCTCCGTGTGCAAAAAATAGGCCATGGGCACAGCCGCGGGTAAAAATAACCGCCCGAAGGCCGGGGCGCCAAGTTCGTCCAGCGGAAAAAGGCTACAAAAATGGGTGGGCTATAGCCTTGGGGGGTGGGGCTGGCCAACTTCGTCCGCCGGACTCGGAATGGCGCGAGACTTTGCGAGCGGCCTCCGTGTACCAAAAATAGGCCCCGAGGACAGCCGCGCCCAAACATAACCGCCCGAACACCGGGGCGCCAAGTTCGTCCAGCGGAAAAAGGCCACAAAAACGGGTGGGCTATAGCCTTGGGGGGTGATACTGGCCAACTTCGTCCGCCGGACTCGGAATGGCGCGAGACTTTACGAGCGGCCTCCGTGTGCCAAAAATAGGTCCTGGACACAGCCGCGCCCAAAAATAACCGCCCGAAGGCCGGGGCGCCAAGTTCGTCCAGCGGAAAAAGGCCACAAAAACGGGTGGGCTATAGCCTTGGGGGGTGGGGCTGGCCAACTTCGTCCGCCGGACTCGGAATGGCGAGACACTTTGCGAGGGGCCTCTGTATGCCAGAAATAGGCCGCGGGCACAGCCGCGCCCAAAAATAACCGCCCGACGGCCGGGGCGCCAAATTCGTCCAGCGGAAAAAGGCCACAAAAACGGGTGGGCTATAGCCTTGGGGGGTGGGGCTGGCCAACTTCGTCCGCCGGACTTGGAATGCCGCGAGACTTTGCGAGGGCCCTCCGTGTGCCAAAAATAGGCCGCGGGCACAGCCGCTGCCAAAAATAACAGCCCGAAGGCCGGGGCGCCAAGTTCGTCCTGCGGAAAAAGGCCACAAAAACGGGTTGGCTATAGCGTTGGCGGGTGGGGTTGGCCAACTTCGTCCGCCGCGATTGGAATAGCGCGAGACTTTGCGAGGGGCCTCCGTGTGCCTAAAATAGGCCGCGGGCACAGCCGCGTCCAAAAATAACCGCCCGAAGGCCGGGGCGCTAAGTTCGTCCAGGGGAAAAAGGCCACAAAAACGGGTGGGCTATAGCCTTGGGGGGTGGGGCTCCAGAACTTCGTCCGCCGGCACAGCCGCGCCCAAAAATAACCGCCCGAAGGCCGGGGAACAAATTCGTCCAGCGGAAAATGGCAACAAAAACGGGTGGGCTATAGCCTTGAGGGTGGGGCTGTTCAACTTCGTCCGCCGGACACGGAATGGCGCGAGACTTTGCGAGGGGCCTCCTTGTGCCAAAAATAGGCCGCGGGCACAGCCGCACCCAAAAATAACCGCCCGAAGGCCGGGGCGCCAAGTTCGTCCAGCGGAAAAAGGCCACAAAAACGGGTGGGCTATAGCCTTGGGGGGTGGGGCTGACCAACATCGTCCGCCGGACTCGGAATGACGCGAGACTTTGCGAGGGGCCTCCGTGTGCCGAAACTAGGCCATGGGCACAGCCGCGCCCAAAAATAACCATCCGAAGGCCGGGGCGCCAAGTTCTTCCAGCGGAAAAAGGCCACAAAAACGGGTGGGCTATAGCCTTGGGGGGTGGGGCTGGGCAACTTCGTCCGCCGGACTCGGAATGGTGCGAGACTTTACGAGGGGTCTCCATGTGTCAAAAATAGGCTGCGGGCACAGCCGTGCCCAAAAATAAGCGCCCGAAGGCCGGGGCGCCAAGTTCGTCCAGCGGAAAAAGGCCACAAAAACGGGTGGGCTATAGCCTTGGGGGGTGGGGCTGGCCCAATTCGTCCGCCGGACTCGGAATGGCAGGAGACTTTACGAGGGGCCTCCGTGTGCCAAAAATATGCCGCGGGCACAGCCGTGCCCAAACATAACCGTCCGAAGGCCGGGGCGCCAAGTTCGTCCAGCGGAAAAAGGCCACAAAAACGGGTGGGCTATAGCCTTGGGGGGTGGGGCTGGCCAACTTCGTCCGCCGGACTCGGAATGGCGCGAGACATCGCAAGCGGCCTCCGTGTGCCAAAAATAGGCTGTGGGCTCAGCCGTGCCCGAAAATAACCGCCCGAAGGCCGGGGAGCCAAGTTCGTCCAGCGGAAAAAGGCCACAAAAACGGGTGGGCTATAGCCTTGGGGGGTGGGGCTGGCCCAATTCGTCCGCCGGACTCGGAATGGTGCGAGACTTTGCGAGGAGCCTCCTTGTGCCAAAAATAGGCCACGGGCACAGCCGTGCCCAAAAATAACCGCCCGAATGCCGGAGCGCGAAGTTCGTCCAGCGGAAAAAGGCCACAAAAACGGGTCGGCTATAGGCTTGGGGGGTGGGGCTGGCCAACTTCGTCCGCCGGACTACGAATGGCGCGAGACTTTGCAAGGCGCCTCCGTGTGCCAAAAATAGGCCGCGTCACAGCCGCGCCCAAAAATAACCGCCCGAAGGCCGGGGCGCCAAGTTCGTCCAGCGGAAAAAGGCCACAAAAATGGGTGGGCTATAGCCTTGGGGGGTGGGGCTAACCGACTTCGTACGCCGGACTCGGAATGGCGTGAGACTTTTTGAGGCAACTCTGTCTGCCAAACATAGGCAGCGGGAACAGCCGCGCCCAAAAATACCCCCCCGAAGGCTGGGGCGCCAAGTTCGTCCAGTGGAAAATGGCCACAAAAACGGGTGGGCTATAGCCTTGGGGGGTGGGGCTGGCCCACTTCGTCCGCCGGACTCAGAATGGCGCGAGACTTTGCGAGGGGCCTCCGTGTACAAAATAGGCCGTGGGCACAGCCATACCCAAAATAACTGCCCGAAGGCCGGGGCGCCAAGTTCGTCCAGCGGAAAAAGGCCACAAAAATGGGTGGGCTATAGCCTTGGGGGGTGGGGCTAACCGACTTCGTACGCCGGACTCGGAATGTCGCGAGACTTTGCGAGGGGCCTCCGTATGCCAAAAATAGGCCGCGGGAACAGCCGCGCCCAAAAATAACCGCCCGAAGGACGGGTCGCCTAGTTCGTCCAGCGGAAAAAGGCCACAAAAATGGGTGGGCTATAGCCTTGGGGGGTGGGGCTAACCGACTTCGTACGCCGGACTCGGAATGGCGTGAGACTTTTTGAGGGGCCTCCGTGTACCAAAAATAGGCCGCGGGCACAGCCATACCCAAAATAACTGCCCGAAGGCCGGGGCGCCAAGTTCGTCCAGCGGAAAAAGGCCACAAAAATGGGTGGGCTATAGCCTTTGTGCGTGGGCCTAACAGACTTCGTACGCCGGACTCGGACTGTCGCGGGACTTTGCGAGGGCCTCCGTATGCAAAAATAGGCGCGGGCACAGCAGCGCCCAAAAATAACCGCCCGAAGGACGGGTCGCCTAGTTCGTCCAGCGGAAAAAGGCCACAAAAACGGGTGGGCTATAGCCTTGGGGGGTGGGGCTGGCCAACTTCGTCCGCCGGACTCGGAATGGCGCGAGACTTTGCGAGGGGCCTCCGTGTGCCAAAAATAGGCCGCGGGCACAGCCGTACCCAAAAATAACCACCCGAAGGACGGGTCGCCAAGTTCGTCCAGCGGAAAAAGGCCACAAAAACGGGTGGACTATAGCCTTGGGGGGTGGGGCTGGCCAACTTCGTCCGCTGGACTACGAATGGAGCGAGACTTTATGAGGCGCGTCCGTGTGCCAAAAATAGGCCGCGGGCACAGCCTCGTCCAAAAATACCCGCCCGAAGGCCGGGGCGCCAAGTTCGTCCAGCGGAAAAAGACCACAAAAACGGGTGGGCTATAGCCTTTGGGGGGTGGGGCTGGCCCACTTCGTCCGCCAGACTCGGAATGGTTTGAGACTTTGCGAGGCGCCTCCGTGTCCCAAAAATAGGCCGCGGGCACAGCCGCGCCCAAAAATACCCTCCCGAAGGCCGGGGCGCCAAGTTCGTCCAGCGGAAAAAGGCCACAAAAACGGATGGGCTATAGCCTTGGGGGGTGGGGCTGGCCCACTTCGTCCAGCGGAAAAATGGCCAAAAAATGTGTGCGATATTGCCTTGGGGGGAGGGGCTGGCCAACTTCGTCCGCCGGACTCGGAATGGGGTGAGACTTTGCGAGCGGCCTCCGCGTGCCAAAAATAGGCCGCGGGCACAGCCGTACCCAAAAATAACCGCCCGAAGGCCGGGGCGCCAAGTTCTTCCAGCCGAAAAATGGCCAAAAAATGGGTGGGCTATAGCCTTGGGGGGAGAGGCTGGCCAACTTCGTCCGCCGGACTCGGAATGGGGCGAGACTTTGCGAGCGGCCTCCGTGTGCCAAAAATAGGCCGCGGGCACAGCCGCGCCCAAAAATAACTGCCCGAAGGCCGGGTCGCGATGTTCGTCCAGCGGAAAAATGGCCAAAAAACGGGTGCGCTATAGCCTTGGGGGGAGGGGCTGGCCCACTTCGTCCGCCGGACTCGGAATGGGGCGAGACTTTGTGAGCGGCCTCCGCGTGCCAAAAATAGGACGCAAGCACAGCCGCGCCCAAAAATAACCGCCCGAAGGCCGGGACGCCAAGTTCGTCCAGCGGAAAAATGGCCAAAAAACGGGTGGGCTATAGGCTTGGGGGGAGGGGCTGGCCAACTTCGTCCGCCGGACTCGGAATGGGGCGAGACTTTGCGAGCGGCCTCCGCGTGCCAAAAATAGGCCACGGACACAGCCGCGCCCAAAAATAACCGCCCGAAGGTCGGCGCGCCCAAACCCCCCAGCGGAAAAATGGCCAAAAACCGGGTGGGCTATAGCCTTGCGGGGAGGGGCTGGCCAACTTCGTCCGCCGGACTCGGAATGGGGCGAGACTTTGCGAGCGGCCTCCGCGTGGTAAAAATAGGCCGCGGTCACAGCCGTGCCCAAAAATAACCACCCGAAGGTCGGAGAGCCCAAACCCACCAGCGGAAAAATGGCCAAAAAACGGGTGGGCTATAGGCTTGGGGGGTGGGGCTGGCCAACTTCGTCCGCCGGACTACGAATGGCGCGAGACTTTGCGAGGCGCCTCCGTGTGCCAAAAATAGGCCGCGGGCACAGCCGCGCCCAAAAATAACCGCCCGAAGGCCGGGGCGCCAAGTTCGTCCAGCGGAAAAAGGCCACAAAAATGGGTGGGCTATAGCCTTGGGGGGTGGGGCTAACCGACTTCGTACGCCGGACTCGGAATGGCGTGAGACTTTTTGAGGCAACTCTGTCTGCCAAACATAGGCAGCGGGAACAGCCGCGCCCAAAAATACCCCCCCGAAGGCTGGGGCGCCAAGTTCGTCCAGTGGAAAAAGGCCACAAAAACGGGTGGGCTATAGCCTTGGGGGGTGGGGCTGGCCCACTTCGTCCGCCGGACTCAGAATGGCGCGAGACTTTGCGAGGGGCCTCCGTGTACCAAAAATAGGCTGCGGGCACAGCCATACCCAAAATAACTGCCTGAAGGACGGGTCGCCTAGTTCGTCCAGCGGAAAAAGGCCACAAAAACGGGTGGGCTATAGCCTTGGGGGGTGGGGCTAACCGACTTCGTACGCCGGACTCGGAATGTCGCGAGACTTTGCGAGGGGCCTCCGTATGCCAAAAATAGGCCGCGGGAACAGCCGCGCCCAAAAATAACCGCCCGAAGGACGGGTCGCCTAGTTCGTCCAGCGGAAAAAGGCCACAAAAATGGGTGGGCTATAGCCTTGGGGGGTGGGGCTAACCGACTTCGTACGCCGGACTCGGAATGGCGTGAGACTTTTTGAGGCAACTCCGTCTGCCAAACATAGGCAGCGGGAACAGCCGCGCCCAAAAATACCCACCCGAAGGCCGGGGCGCCAAGTTCGTCCAGTGGAAAAAGGCCACAAAAACGGGTGGGCTATAGCCTTGGGGGGTGGGGCTGGCCAACTTCGTCCGCCGGACTCGGAATGGCGCGAGACTTTGCGAGGGGCCTCCGTGTACCAAAAATAGGCCGCGGGCACAGCCATACCCAAAATAACTGCCCGAAGGCCGCGGCGCCAAGTTCGTCCAGCGGAAAAAGGCCACAAAAATGGGTGGGCTATAGCCTTGGGGGGTGGGCCTAACCGACTTCGTACGCCGGACTCGGAATGTCGCGGGACTTTGCGAGGGGCCTCCGTATGCCAAAAATAGGCCGCGGGCACAGCCGCGCCCAAAAATAACCGCCCGAAGGACGGGTCGCCTAGTTCGTCCAGCGGAAAAAGGCCACAAAAACGGGTGGGCTATAGCCTTGGGGGGTGGGGCTGGCCAACTTCGTCCGCCGGACTCGGAATGGCGCGAGACTTTGCGAGGGGCCTCCGTGTGCCAAAAATAGGCCGCGGGCACAACCGTACCCAAAAATAACCACCCGAAGGATGGGTCGCCAAGTTCGTCCAGCGGAAAAAGGCCACAAAAACGGGTGGACTATAGCCTTGGGGGGTGGGGCTGGCCAACTTCGTCCGCTGGACTACGAATGGAGCGAGACTTTATGAGGCACGTCCGTGTGCCAAAAATAGGCCGTGGGCACAGCCTCGTCCAAAAATACCCGCCCGAAGGCCGGGGCGCCAAGTTCGTCCAGCGGAAAAAGGCCACAAAAACGGGTGGGCTATAGCCTTGGGGGGTGGGGCTGAACAACTTCGTCTGCCGAACTCGGAATGGCGCGAGACTTTGTTAGGCACCTCCGTGTGCCAAAAATAGGCCGCGGACACAGCCGCGCCCAAAAATACCCGCCCGAAGGCCGGGGCGCCAAGTTCGTCCAGCGGAAAAAGGCCACAAAAACGGGTGGGCTATAGCCTTAGGGGGCGGGGCTGGCAAACTTCGTCCGCCGGACTCGGAATGGTGCGGGACTTTGCGAGGAGCCTCCTTGTGCCAAAAATAGGCCACGGGCACAGCCGTGCCCAAAAATAACCGCCCGAATGCCGGAGCGCGAAGTTCGTCCAGCGGAAAAAGGCCACAAAAACGGGTCGGCTATAGGCTTGGGGGGTGGGGCTGGCCAACTTCGTCCACCGGACTACGAATGGCGCGAGACTTTGCGAGGCGCCTCCGTGTGCCAAAAATAGGCCGCGGGCACAGCCGCGCCCAAAAATAACAGCCCGAAGGCCGGGGCGCCAAGTTCGTCCAGCGGAAAAAGGCCACAAAAATGGGTGGGCTATAGCCTTGGGGGGTGGGGCTAACCGACTTCGTACGCCGGACTCGGAATGGCGTGAGACTTTTTGAGGCAACTCCGTCTGCCAAACATAGGCAGCGGGAACAGCCGCGCCCAAAAATACCCCCCCGAAGGCCGGGGCGCCAAGTTCGTCCAGTGGAAAAAGGCCACAAAAACGGGTGGGCTATAGCCTTGGGGGGTGGGGCTGGCCCACTTCGTCCGCCGGACTCGGAATGGCGCGAGACTTTGCGAGGGGCCTCCGTGTACCAAAAATAGGCTGCGGGCACAGCCATACCCAAAATAACTGCCTGAAGGACGGGTCGCCTAGTTCGTCCAGCGGAAAAAGGCCACAAAAACGGGTGGGCTATAGCCTTGGGGGGTGGGGCTGGCCAACTTCGTCCGCCGGACTCGGAATGGCGCGAGACTTTGCGAGGGGCCTCCGTGTGCCAAAAATAGGCCGCGGGCACAGCCGTACCCAAAAATAACCACCCGAAGGACGGGTCGCCAAGTTCGTCCAGCGGAAAAAGGCCACAAAAACGGGTGGACTATAGCCTTGGGGGGTGGGGCTGGCCAACTTCGTCCGCCGGACTACGAATGGAGTGAGACTTTATGAGGCGCGTCCGTGTGCCAAAAATAGGCCGCGGGCACAGCCTCGTCAAAAAATACCCGCCCGAAGGCCGGGGCGCCAAGTTCGTCCAGCGGAAAAAGGCCACAAAAACGGGTGGGCTATAGCCTTGGGGGGTGGGGCTGAACAACTTCGTCTGCCGAACTCGGAATGGCGCGAGACTTTGTGAGGCACCTCCGTGTGCCTAAAATAGGCCGCGGGCACAGCCGCACCCAAAAATACCCACCCGAATGGCGGGGCACGAAGTTCGTCCAGCCGAAAAAGGCCACAAAAACGGGTGGGCTATTGCCTTGGGGGGTGGGGCTGAACAACTTCGTCTGCCGAACTCGGAATGGCGCGAGACTTTGTGAGGCACCTCCGTGTGCCAAAAATAGGCCGCGGACACAGCCGCGCCCAAAAATAACCGCCCGAAGGCCGGGGCGCGAGGTTCGTCCAGCGGAAAAGGGCCACAAAAACGGGTCGGCTATAGCCTTGGGGGGTGGGGCGGGCCAACTTCGTCCGCCGGACTACGAATGGCGCGAGACTTTGTGAGGCGACTCCGTGTGCCAAAAATAGGCCGCGGGCACAGCCGCGCCCAATAAGAACCGACCGAAGGCCGGGGCGCCAAGTTCGTCCAGCGGAAAAATGGTCAAAAAACGGGTGGGCTATAGCCTTGGGGGGAGGGGCTGGTCAACTTCGTCCGCCGGACTCGGAATGGGACGAGACTTTGCGAGCGGCCTCCGTGTGCCAAAAATAGGCCGCGGGCACAGCCGCGCCCAAAAATAACCGCCCGAAGGCCGGGTCGCCATGTTCGTCCAGATGAAAAATGGGCAAAAAAACGGGTGGGCTATAGCCTTGGGGGGAGGGGCTGGCCAACTTTGTCCGCCGGACTCGGAATGGGGCGAGACTTTGCGAGCGGCCTCCGCGTGCCAAAAATAGGCCACGGGCACAGCCGCTCCCAAAAGTAACTGCCCGAAGGCCGGGGCGCCAAGTTCGTCCAGCGGAAAAATGGCCAAAAAATGTGTGCGATATAGCCTTGGGGGGAGGGGCTGGCCAACTTCGTCCGCCGGACTCGGAATGGGGTGAGACTTTGCGAGCGGCCTCCGCGTGCCAAAAATAGGCCGCGGGCACAGCCGTACCCAAAAATAACCGCCCGAAGGCCGGGGCGCCAAGTTCTTCCAGCCGAAAAATGGCCAAAAAATGGGTGGGCTATAGCCTTGGGGGGAGAGGCTGGCCAACTTCGTCCGCCGGACTCGGAATGGGGCGAGACTTTGCGAGCGGCCTCCGTGTGCTAAAAATAGGCCGCGGGCACAGCCGTGCCCAAAAATAACTGCCCGAAGGCCGGGTCGCCATGTTCGTCCAGCGGAAAAATGGCCAAAAAACGGGTGCGCTATAGCCTTGGGGGGAGGGGCTGGCCCACTTCGTCCGCCGGACTCGGAATGGGGCGAGACTTTGTGAGCGGCCTCCGCGTGCCAAAAATAGGACGCAAGCACAGCCGCGCCCAAAAATAACCGCCCGAAGGCCGGGACGCCAAGTTCGTCCAGCGGAAAAATGGCCAAAAAACGGGTGGGCTATAGGCTTGGGGGGAGGGGCTGGCCAACTTCATCCGCCGGACTCGGAATGGGGCGAGACTTTGCGAGCGGCCTCCGCGTGCCAAAAATAGGCCACGGGCACAGCCGCGCCCAAAAATAACCGCCCGAAGGTCGGCGCGCCCAAACCCCCCAGCGGAAAAATGGCCAAAAACCGGGTGGGCTATAGCCTTGCGGGGAGGGGCTGGCCAACTTCGTCCGCCGGACTCGGAATGGGGCGAGACTTTGCGAGCGGCCTCCGCGTGGTAAAAATAGGCCGCGGTCACAGCCGTGCCCAAAAATAACCACCCGAAGGTCGGAGAGCCCAAACCCACCAGCGGAAAAATGGCCAAAAAACGGGTGGGCTATAGCCTTCGGGGGAGGGGCTGGCCAACTTCGTCCGCCGGACTCGGAATGGGGCGAGACTTTGCGAACGGCCTCCGCGTACAATAACTAGCCCGCAGGTACAGCCGCGCCCAAAAATAACCGCCCGAAGGCCGGGGCGCCAAGTTCGTCCAGCGGAAAAATGGCCAAAAAATGGGTGCGATATAGCCTTGGGGGGAGGAGCTGGCCAACTTCGTCCGCCGGACTCGGAATGGGGCGAGACATTGCGAGCAGCCTCCGCGTGGTAAAAATAGGCCGCGGCCACAGCCGTGCCCAAAAATAACCACCCGAAGGTCGGAGAGCCCAAACCCACCAGCGGAAAAATGGCCAAAAAACGGGTGGGCTATAGGCTTGGGGGGAGGGGCTGGCCCACTTCGTCCGCCGGACTCGGAATGGGGCGAGACTTTGCGAGCCTCCTCCGCATGTCAAAAATAGGCCACGGGCACAGCCGCGTCCAAAAATAACTGCCCGAAGGCCGGGGCGCCATGTTCGTCCAGCGGAAAAATGGCCAAAAAACGGGTGGGCTATAGCCTTGGTGGGAGGAGCTGGCCAACTTCGTCCGCCGGACTCGGAATGGGGCGAAACTTTGCGAGCGGCCTCCGCGTGGTAAAACTAGGCCGCAGGCACAGCCGTGCCCAACAATAACCACCCGAAGGTCGGAGAGCCCAAACCCACCAGCGGAAAAATGGCCAAAAAACGGGTGGGCTATAGCCTTGGGGGGAGGGGCTGGCCAACTTCGTCCGCCGGACTCGGAATGGGGCGAGACTTTGCGAACGGCCTCCGCGTGCCAAAAATAGGCCGCGGGCACAGCCTCGTCCAAAAATAACCCCCCGAAGGCCGCGGGCACAGCCGCGCCCAAAAATCACCGCCCGAAGGCCGGGGCGCCAAGTTCGTCCAGCGGAAAAATTGCCAAAAAACGGGTGGGCTATAGCCTTGGGAGAAGGGGCTGGCATACTTCGTTCGCCGGACTCGGAATGGGACGAGACTTTGCGAGCGGCCTCCGCGTGCCAAAAATAGGCCACGGGCACAGCCGCGCCCAAAAAAAACCACCCTAAGGCCGGGGCGCCAAGTTCGTCCAGCGGAAAAATGGCCAAAAAACGGGTGGGCTATAGCCTTGGGGGGAGGGGCTGGCCAACTTCGTCCGCCGGACTCGGAATGGGGCGAAATTTTGCAAGCCGCCTCCGCATGTCAAAAATAGGCCGCGGGCACAGTAGCGCACAAAAATAACCGCCCGAAGGCCGGGTCGCCAAGTTCGTGCAGCGGAAAAATGGCCAAAAAATGGGTGGGCTATAGCCTTGGGGGGAGGGGCTGGCCGACTTCGTCCGCCGGACTCGGAATGGGGCGAGACTTTGTGAGCCGCCTATGCGTGTCAAAAATAGGCCACGGGCACAGCCGTACCCAAAAATAACCGCCCGAAGGTCGGCGCGCCCAAACCCCGCAGCGGAAAAATGGCCAAAAAACGGGTGGGCTATAGCCTTGGTGGGAGGGGCTGGCCCACTTTGTCCGCCGGACTAGGAATGGGGCAAGACTTTGCGAGCGGCCTCCGCGTGGTAAAATTAGGCCGCGGGCACAGCCGCGCCCAAAAATAACCGCCCGAAGGCCGGGGCGCCAAGTTCGTCCAGCGGAAAAAATGGCCAAAAAAAGGGTGGGCTATAGCCTTGGGGGGAGGGGTTGGCCAACTTCGTCCGCCCGACTCGGAATGGGGCGAGACTTTGCGAGCGGCCGACGCGTGCCAAAAATAGGCCGTCGGCACAGCCGCACCCAAAAATAACCGCTCGAAGGCCGGGGCGCCAAGTTCGTCCAGCGGAAAAATGGCCAAAAAACGGGTGGGCTATAGCCTTGGGGGGAGGGGCTGGCCAACTTCGTCCGCCGGACTCGGAATGGGACGAGACTTTGCGAACGGCCTCCGCGTGCAATAAATAGGCCGCAGTTACAGCCGCGCCCAAAAATAACCGCCCGAAGGCCGGGGCACCAAGTTCGTCCAGCGGAAAAAACGGCCAAAAAAAGGGTGCGCTATAGCCTTGGGGGGAGGGGCTGGCCCACTTCGTCCGCCAGACTCGGAATGGGGCGAGACTTTGCGAGCGGCCTCCGCGTGCCAAAAATAGGCCACGGGCACAGCCGCGCCCAAAAATAATCACCCGAAGGCCGGGGCGCCAAGTTCGTCCAGCGGAAAAATGGACAAAAAACGGGTGGGCAATAGCCTTGGGGGGAGGGGCTGGCCAACTTCGTACGCCGGACTCGGAATGGGGCGAGACTTTGTGAGCCGCCTCCGCATGTCAAAAATAGGCCACGGGCACAGCCGCGTCCAAAAATAACTGCCCGAAGGCCGGGGCGCCAAGTTCGTCCAGCGGAAAAATGGCCAAAAAACGGGTGGGCTATAGCCTTGGTGGGAGGAGCTGGCCAACTTCGTCCGCCGGACTCGGAATGGGGCGAGACTTTCCGAGTGGCCTCCGCGTGGTAAAAATAGGCCGCGGGCACAGCCGTGCCCAAAAATAACCACCCGAAGGTCGGAGAACCCAAACCCACCAGCGGAAAAATGGCCAAAAAACGGGTGGGCTATAGCCTTGGGGGGAGGGGCTGGCCAACTTCGTCCGCCGGACTCGGAATGGGGCGAGACTTTGCGAATGGCCTCCGCGTGCAATAAATAGGCCGCAGGTACAGCCGTGCCCAAAAATAACCGCCCGAAGGCCGGGGCGCCAAGTTCGTCCAGCGGAAAAAACGGCAAAAAAAAGGGTGGGCTATAGCCTTGGGGGGAGGGGCTGGCCAACTTCGTCCGCCGGACTCGGAATGGGGCGAGACTTTGCGAGCGGCCTCCGCGTGCCAAAAATAGGCCACGGGCACAGCCGCGCCCAAAAATAACCGACCGAAGGTCGGCGCGCCCAAACCCCCCAGCGGAAAAATGGCCAAAAACCGGGTGGGCTATAGCCTTGCGGGGAGGGGCTGGCCAACTTCGTCCGCCGGACTCGGAGTGGGGCGAGACTTTACGAGCGGCCTCCGCGTTCCAGAATAGGCCGCGGGCACAGCCGCGCCCAAAAATAACCGCCCGAAGGCCGGGGTGCCAAGTTCGTCCAGCGGAAAAATGGCCAAAAAACGGGTGTGCTATAGCCTTGGTGGGAGGAGCTGGCCAACTTCGTCCGCCGGACTCGGAATGGGGCGAGACTTTCCGAGCGGCCTCCGCGTGGTAAAAATAGGCCGCGGGCACAGCCGTGCCCAAAGATAACCACCCGAAGGTCGGAGAGCCCAAACCCACCTGCGTAAAAATGCCCAAAAAACGGGTGGGCTATAGCCTTGGGGGGAGTGGCTGGCCAACTTCGTCCGCCGGACTCGGAATGGGGCGAGACTTTGCGAACGGCCTCCGCGTGCAATAAATAGGCCGCAGGTACAGCCGCGCCCAAAAATAACCGCCCGAAGGCCGGGGCGCCAAGTTCGTCCAGCGGAAAAAACGGCCAAAAAAAGGGTGGGCTATAGCCTTGGGGGGAGGGGTTGGCCAACTTCGTCCGCCCGACTCGGAATGGGGCGAGACTTTGCGAGAGGCCTCCGCGTGCCAAAAATAGGCCGTCGGCACAGCCGCGCCCAAAAATAACCGCTCGAAGGCCGGGGCGCCAAGTTCGTCCAGCGGAAAAATGGCCAAAAAACGGGTGGGCTATAGGCTTGCGGGGAGGCGCTGGCCAACTTCGTCCGCCGGACTTGGAATGGGACGAGACTTTGCGAGCGGCCTCTGCGTGCCAAAAATAGGCCACGGGCACAGCAGCGCACAAAAATAACCGCCCGAAGGCCGGGACGCCCAAACCCCCCAGCGGAAAAATGGCCAAAAAACGGGTGGGCTATAGCCTTGGTGGGAGGGGCTGGCCCACTTCGTCCGCCGGATTCGGAATGGGGCAAGACTTTGCGAGCGGCCTCCGCGTGGTAAAATTAGGCTGCAGGCACAGCCGCGCCCAAAAATAACCGCCCGAAGGCCGGGGCGCCAAGTTCGTCCAGCGGAAAAAATGGCCAAAAAAAGGGTGGGCTATAGCCTTGGGGGGAGGGGTTGGCCAGCTTCGTCCGCCCGACTCGGAATGGGGCGAGACTTTGCGAGCGGCCTCCGCGTGCCAAAAATAGGCCGTCGGCACAGCCGCACCCAAAAATAACCGCTCGAAGGCCGGGGCGCCAAGTTCGTCCAGCGGAAAAATGGCCAAAAAACGGGTGGGCTATAGCCTTACAGGGAGGGGCTGGCCAACTTCGTCCGCCGGACTCGGAGTGGGACGAGACTTTGGGAGCGGCCTCCGCGTGCCAAAAATAGACCACGGGCACAGCCGCGAGAAAAAATAACCGCCCGATGGCCGGGACGCCAAGTTCGTCCAGCGGAAAAATGGCCAAAAAACGGGTGGGCTATAGCCTTGGGGGGAGGGGCTGGCCGACTTCGTCCGCCGGACTTGGAATGGGGCGAGACTTTGTGAGCCGCCTCCGCGTGTCAAAAATAGGCCACCGGCACAGCCGTACCCAAAAATAACCACCCGAAGGTCGGCGCGCCCAAACCCCCCAGCGGAAAAATGGCCAAAAAACGGGTGCGCTATAGCCTTGGGGGGAGGGCTTGGCCAACTTCGTCCGCCGGACTCGGAATGGGGCGAGACTTTGCGAGCGGCCTCCTCGTGCCAAAAATTGGCCGCGGGCACAGCCACGTCCAAAAATAACCGCCCGAAGGCCGGGGCGCCAAGTTCGTCCAGCGGAAAAATGGCCAAAAAACGGGTGGGCTATAGCCTTGGTGGGAGGGGCTGGCCCACTTCGTCCGCCGGACTCGGAATGGGGCAAGACTTTGCGAGCGGCCTATGCGTGTCAAAATTAGGCCGCGGGCACCGCCGCGCCCAAAAATAACCGCCCGAAGGCCGGGGCGCGAAGTTCGTCCAGCGGAAAAATGGCCAAAAAACGGGTGGGCTATAGCCTTTGGGGGAGGGGCTGGCCCACTTCGTCCGCCAGTCTCGGAATGGGGCGAGACTTTGCGAGCGGCCTCCGCGTGCCAAAAATAGGCCGCGGGCACAGCCGCATCCAAAAATAACCGCCCGAAGGCCGGGGCGCGAAGTTCGTCCAGCGGAAAAATGGCCAAAAAACGGGTGGGCTATAGCCTTGGGGGGAGGGGCTGGCCAACTTCGTCCGCCGGTCTCGGAATGGGGTGAGACTTTGCGAGCAGCCTCCGCGTGCGAAAAATAGGCCGCGGGCACAGCCGCGTGCC